>JANHAO010017272.1:0-14049 GCA_026873985.1 Saraca asoca
TGCTTCTTTCTTTCATTTTCAGTCCAGAGAGATTTAGGCTTGAATTCTACTTCACCATTAATAATAGTTTTAGGGGGTTCATATCCTTCTTCTACCAATTACCACATATCCACATCAATAGCCTCAATGAAGTCTTTCATCTTATGTTTCCAATAGGTATCATGTTTCCTATTGAAACCAGGAGGTTTGTGCATTAGTGGACACTCAGGTAATAAGAAAAAAGTTAGAATCCATAGTTTTAAGGAGAAGATACAAGTGTATCAAGAGCCGAAGCTCTGATACCAACTATCAGTCCCAGTGAAAATTAAATTGTGAAAAATAAACATATCTTGCCCTTTTCCTGTTGGGGAATTTTTATACACCTTTATCAAATTTTAAAATTTCTTTTAATGAGATATGTAGAAGATTAATAACTAGTAAGTGTGAAGATGGTAAAGATTAGAGATTAATAGCAAGAGCAATTTAAATGCAAATAAAGAAAGAGAAGTTGAAGATATAGGATTTTAAAGTGGTTCAACATGATTTGACATTGTAATTCAAGTCTACTCCACTTAATCTTTTTCAACCAAAAGACCTCTTAAATTCAAAACAAAAACTATCAGGATTTATCAAGCTCCTGAAATGCTAGTTTTACAACAAACACACAAGAATTTGACAAGTTTCTTGCTAACCTAAAAGAATTGGAACAGGCTCTTCTAAACCTATACAGATTTCTAAATCCTAGAAATCTCAAATAAAAAGAAATAGAGTGAGAAGGAATTGAAGAATACAATACCAGTGTTTGAGATGAAAATCTCAAACTATCTAAGATAAACTTAACTGATCTTGATCCAAAACTCCTAAAGAAATCTGAGAAGTTTGATTAAGGTGGAGAAAAAATCGTGTTCACCTCTTTCTTAAATGATTTCGCACTTAAATGTAAAGAAAAACGATGAGAAATTGTTTAAATAGGGAAGGCAGTTATGCTTGAATAACTACTGTAACTGTCTGTAACGGAATAACTAACTTTCAATTATTGCATCGATTACAGTCTGTTATAACTAAATAATCGATGTGGTAATCGAAGTGTAGTTTGTTATTCACAGTCCTTCACATCGATTATTGCATTGAAGTAGCCATTTTTCCCAACCTTAGGTAAAGCGGTTTGTATTCCATGCATCGATTGCGACTTCAATTATGATATGAATTTTTCATAAGTTCTTCTATGCATCGATGTGCAAATCGATTCATAATGTAAAAAAATAATTTTATAAAATCTTATTTTTTTAAGTGATTTTTCTACCTCATTATGTAGTTAAAAATATTTGGATCAAAATCATTTGATTTTATTTATAAAAGATCCTATTGAAAAATAAATCCGAAAAACTAATCTTGGATCTCTTGAGTCTTGAATCAAATTTCTTTCCTGTAAAACAAATCAAAAACACTAAAATATATTGTTAGATAAAATTGTTTTTCAATATTAAAACCAAGGAAAATATATAGTTAAAGTAATCTAGGTTAACAGACGAGTTGAATTGAGTACTAATTATGTTTAAGTGTGTGCCCTAGTTTATTTATTTATTTATTTATTTTTGGATTGTACCAACTGGAAGATTTAATATGTGAAAAACTCATTGACTCTAAGAAATTTAATGACTTAGAAAGGAAAGTTATTGTTATACTGTGTCGACTTGATTATGTGCCCATACTTGATTATATGTTTATTATATATGTATGTAACTACTGAGTTTTAATATCTTAGTTTTGTATACACTTGTAGTACTTTGAAGGAAATCAAAGCCCTTGCACTTAAGAAAAAATTGATAGCAATTTGAGATTAGTGACCAAGGTTTCTCTAACTCAATTCAATAGAATAATGCATTGATTTATTGTTAATTTAATATATTTTGATTTTGATTAGTTTTGTAATGTCTTAAATTTTTTTGTTAATCTAATAAAATGTATAAAATTGCTGAAATTGATATTGTGTTTGATGATTGGAGATATTAGTTCGATAGTTGTTTTTACAAAAATATAAATAACAATAGATTTCTGTAAAGATGTAGATAGCAGTAGGCTTTTGTAAAAATATTCTTCTAAGTGCAAGGAAATAAATATAAAGCAATAGTAACATAGAAAAAGAAAACAATATCTACATACATAGGCTTATATCTTGGCTTAGGTGTAGGAAGAAGCCTAAGGATAATGAGGAGAGAGAGGATTGATATGTTAGTCTTTGAATCCAAACTTTGTGGACAAAAACTTGGACTATGGTTCAAGCAGAAAAGTTGTTTGATTTATTAACTTAATATTGTCACTTGATATATTTTGAATGAAGAAAGAAATATTGCTGTTTGGTTGTTGATGTAGCATTTTGTTTCAGAAAATAGCATATAAATCTAAAATATGGTTGGAGGTAATGCTATATAAACATCATGTTTGTACAATTACGTGCTTAGTTAATTAGATCTCTAGCTTTGGAGGTAAAAGTTTAAAAAAGAAAGAATTTAAAGGAAAAATTCAGGCTGACAGTGTATATACTAATAACATAATACCTGTCAAAAGTAGAATTTAAATAGTAAAAATCGAAAATAGTAATTATATGAATAGTAATTAAATTAAGTCAAGTAAACCTGGTTTGTGATAAAGTTTTGCAAATGTGTTGTTCTGCATGCATTAGCCAAACCTGGCTTGTGATAAAGTTAATGCTAGGTTGCTTCTGAGATTCAGTATTCTGGGAATGGTGATGTTACAGATATGAGGTTCTTAAACTTAGAAATTAATGAGATTGTCTATCACTAAGGCAGCGTAAGAATACTTAAATCCACTGAATTTGATTATGAATTTTTTTACCAGAAATTAATAAATATAATAAGAAAAAATAATAAAAAATTATAATGTCAAAATGTCAATTATGTAAAATAGGATGGCCGATAATTAAATAAATATAATCGAGTAAATAATAATATTTTAAAATAGTTTCTAGAAATAATTATAGAAATAAATAAGTTAAATATGATATGAGGTATAATTAAGGAAAGAATCCTAGCAGATCGAGAAGAGCCAGTAGAAAAGCTGGTTGTACGTGGAGTGCAGTATTCACCTTACTCTAAAAGTCAGCCTTCTTCACTTCTTGAGCAACTAGCGTTTCAACAGGAGCTGGTCTGCATCAAGCGTCTTGCTCCGAACTTCCAGCGGGTATCAGTCACTCTGGCAGCCTCGCAGATTCCATCGGACGACCCTCAATGAACGGTGCAGAGCCAGATGAGTGTTTCCCATCCTTGCTGGGGTTAGAAAATTTATTTCTGGCTACTGTAAAATTTGAATTAATTTATGTGTAATTCCAAGATTTTAGAAAGCTGGGTTTGGGGGTTTAGATTGAATTATGTGCTGGCCGGTTGCTCAATTTTGGTTAAATATGCCTAAAACTAGAAATTTTAGGTATGACTTGTTTAATGACTGGGTTGGATGGTCTATGCACGATTTGTTGTCTCTTTCCTCCTGTGGGTTTGGAGTTTGAGACTCCTATTGGTGTCTATGATTGAATTGTATTTTGGTGTTATATCCTGTGGGGTTATTGTTTGTTTTAATTCTTCGCAGTCGGTTTCAGGTTCTTTAATATCCTATATGTTGTACCAACTAGTTTTCATTTATGTTAAGGAAGTAAATGAGATATGAATGTGTTATAGTGCAAGATAACTTATTGAATTGAGTTGTTTTTTGTTTGTTTGTCTGAAACCTTGTAGAGTATGCTTGTCTGAGCTCCGATGATGTTGAGTAAAATTTTGAGGCTGCTGGTTATATTTCAATATTGGTTGAAGTATTATTTAGTGCAGTATATAATAATTCAGCACTGATTTATTATTTGACAATGGTTTACTACTGGTCTAACCTGCTATATGTTTGTGCTTACGCTCAAGTTATAATCCTTAAGCCTTTTATGTATGCAGAATTATGATTACACTACTGGTTTATTTGTTCAAGTTACAATTTTGCAGACTTTCTATATGGCCATTTAATGCTTTTCTGCAGTATGCTTTCAGGCGTCATGTGTGTGTATAATCTTAATATGGAGTTGAAGTGTGCTTATTAAACTCCAGCTCCGCAAGTTATGTTTTGAAGTTTGCATACTGTTTTGTTGTCTGCTGCCTGTGTTGAATCACTTAGAGTGTAGAGTTTTGTATGTGTGTATGTGATACTGCTTTGGTGTAGGGGGAGAAGGTGAGTGGTGATAGCCATTTGGGCCATCGGACTAGACCATTGCTCACGCAGTGTGACTGAACTCTTGGATTGAAATGAACCAAGCTTATGGACTCACAGATTTATGACTTATTAACCTTTGAACATGACATGGACATGGGACTTATGGACACAAATTAAAGTTAAAACTTGTAGATATAATAAAATGGCAATCTGGGTTAACAAGTAAACTAAACTACGGTAATAACCATTTAAAATGAAAATCAATAAAAAACACTTTACCTTTGCTTATGGAGGAACTTACCTGAGCTCTGGGCTTGTGATTATTGACTCAAATGACTGCACACCACTCGACCTTTCCCCTGCAGTTTTCGGGTGATGGAGGTAAGCAGTAGCATTAACCAGGTTTTAGAATTTCTGGTTCGTGTTAGTTGATATTGTGCTGTTGTTGGTCTTGGTCATTTTCTGCAGCTTGGCTGGAAGATATATGCTATAATAATTGGGTCTTGAATTGCTAAATTGTAACTTGTTGCTGTGTTGTTATTGCTTATTTCGGGTCAATGAATTTTTATTATCATGTTGCTATTCTTTAGGCTGATCCCAGATATAATGCTTCAATTTAAACTATGAATGGTGCATTTTGCTTAGATATATTAACTACTAATGTGATTATGCTTGTTTTGGGTGGCTATGGATCTCAGCTATGCTATGATTAAGTCAAAATATGCTATGCAGTTTGGGCAAATTTTGAACTGATTATTTGTGGTATATTTTGTTGACTTATTGACTGACTTAATTCTTGTAATTGAGTTTTGGGATCATCTATATCCCTTACGCTGCTTCCTTTATTTGTTTTTTATGCAAATGAAGTTTGAGTGTGTTGAATTGCAACTTGGATTCTGTTGAAACCAGAGGCTAATTGTAAAACATTCTCTTCCATTTTTATATCTTTCAAGCACTTGTAAAACAAGGGTGAGCTTATGTGCCATTTTAAAATTCCAAGAATGAAAACAAGTGAAAAGAAATGTATTTGTTGTGAGAGATGGGAAAAAGGGAAATAGTACTACTATCTCCCGAAACAATGAGGGATGGATAAGGTGATCGGAGGAATAATGATGAGGAGAGACAGATAAGGCTATCTCGGAGTAATAAAGACAAATATTTTAAATTAAATATTTTCTTTACAAGCATAAAGTTTGTTCCTTTAAGTTTATGGTTGATGAATCTCCTTGAATATCTCAGGGGTTAGTCTTTTATCTAGTACATCTGAAATGAATGACTTGCAATACTTATGAAATGTGTTCATAATGTGAATGTATAGCATCTGAGTATGCATAAACTTTGTAACATAACATTCATATGTGCTTGAACAAACTTTGAAGTTACAAGTTGCTTGAAGACTCATCCATGGTTAATCAAGGACATAAACACTCACCCATGGTTAATCTTTGTTATTTCTATAGACTTTACTCCAGGTGTTAACCATCTTCCCAAGATGCTGATGTCGAATACTTTAGATTTTGGACGGTTTGTGATAGAAGGTCTGCAAGAATAGAAAAATGTAATTTGGGTTGTTAGAAAATACCAATTAATGCAAGATCTTGTAGAATTTTTGGAATAAAATAATATTGGAAGTAATAATTTCTTTGTGTGTAGTAATAATGTACTTGGAAAAGCAGAAAGGAAAAAAATTACATCTAAAATGTTTTAGTACGATGAATACAATTAGCAAAGTTCCTAGAATAAACTATGTACATCAGGGAGGGTATTACATAACAAAGTTATTGGAAACGTTAAGAGTTCTAGTGTTTTGGGACGAAACGTGCCAAACGCAGTAGTTTTCCTTCCGAAACGTTATGGAATGCCATCTGAAACGCAATAACCCAGAGCCAATCGTGCATTTTCAAACATCTTTCCAGTCAATGAAAGATAAATGCCGTAGGCAGAAGGAAAAAGGAAGATTCCATATTTCAATTGCGGAGAAGAGTTGCAGTGGGATTCTGTAAGAGGAAGAGGCGAGGTTTCAGTCTGAAGTAGAGGTAAAGTTTTGGAGGAAGAGGACCATAAAGTTGTAGAGTAAGGGGAAGGAAGCATTTCAACTTTTCAGGACTCCTTGAAAGGTAAATAAAATGCTTTCAAAAGTACAACATTTTTTTTTTCCTCTTCTGAAAAATGCAATCACAATTAATATATAGGTCTAAGGTCATTAATAAGAAATAAATTCATTTTTTTCTCCATACTTATCTCTTCTGTTAACTAATTATCTCCATTCTTTAAAACTCCTTATCTCAAAATATTTATTATATATTTGTGAAAAAATTTAGAACAAAAATTAAATGTGTCCATTAAGTATCTCCGTACCCTAATGAATCATATCTTTTAAAAATAGCGTATCTGTATTACGTTTCTTTATGCATCATGTTTTTTGTAACCATGTTATAGAATAGAGGGGAAGAAAGGGAGATAGAGGAGTGAAAGGAAGAGATAGGAGAGAGGCCAGGAGATAAAGAGAGGAGGGAGAGAGAAATAAAAGGGAGAGAGAGAGAGAGAGAGAGAGAGAGAGAGAGAGAGAGAGAGAGAGATTGATGTGGGAGCATTCAACAAGTAGAAAAAAATAGTAGAGAGAAGGGAATACAGAGAAGGAAGAAAAGTAGGGAGGAAAAGGAGAGTGTAAAACTATGTAATATACCATTTAAGAAAGTAATTTTTTTAATTAAAAGGGAAAGTCACTTTCTTCCAAATATGGAAATATCTCTACTTCTATTATAACAGTGAGACTTTAATGCTATTGCCTTTTATGTTTTGACAAATCAATTATTTTGATATTATAGTTAAGTGATTCTTAAAATTAAGAAAGTAATTTTGTTATTAATCAAATAAATAAAAGGTTGTAGTACAGTAGGACTATAAATATTTCTTCTAAATATACTTTCATTTTTTATTGAGCATAATCTACTGATCATTCTTTCATTCTTAGCACTAAACATAGATAAATTATGTAAACTTATCAAAACAAGCTAACTCAATATCATAAGGTTAATCTAACGGATAAAAATTATGGATCAGGCTAGTCAAAGGTTAGGTTACTTTTTTATCAAGTTGGTTAGATCAGGCTCTCATAGTACCAGTCCCAAATCAGAATTTACAAGGCAATCTCAAGTGGGTTACTAACCCTTTACATTTTGGAAAATTAATTTCACATACTACTACCACCATTAACCCGTTAATTTAATATTAAGTAGGACTAATATTGAAAAATATAAATTTAGATTGATACATATAAATTCATTAATGCAAGTGAATATAATTAGAGATGATAAAAAAAAATATAAGTTATTATTAGTAATACTAGTTTTGTTAAGTTTATAATCATAATTCTCTAAAAAATTTCGTTTATTAATTTTTAAATTTTTGAGGAATTTTATTAAAATTAAATGTAATTATTTAATTTTAAAATATAATATATGTATTTATAATATTAAATATATATTAACTCATCAATCCAACATTAAAAATTATTTAATATTATTTTAGTACATATATACCAACCTATTAATCCAATATTAATTATTTATTATATGCTACTAGGTTAATGGCTAATTTATTAAATTGAAAGGTCAACACTTATCAATTTTATGCCCTTGTTGGGTTGGATTATTTTAGACCAATCCCTTATCACCCTAGGTTATGTTTCTCTTTTTCTATGTCAGTCTTAGGCCAATCCCAATTCAACTCGTTAGATCAATCTATTTTGGCAACTCTAAAATTATGAAAACAAATTTCAAAAATGTTTTCCACTTAAGCACCCTTAAAATTTTAAGGTTAAATTGTACTTTTTATTCTCTAAGTTTTACTTAAGTTTTAATAATATTTCCTAACTTTTATTTGAATCAATTTTACCTTCTAATTTTTAAAATAAATACAATGTCTAATATTTTAAAAATTAGTTATTTTTTAGATGGCAAAATCCTACTAGCCAGACGAAATGCTAACTAGATTATAATATTTTGCTTTAAGTAAAATCCTTTTATTTCAAAGCAAAATTTTTGCATTTTTTTATAAAAAAATATCTATTTTCATATTAAATTTATTTACAATATCAAGGCTAGCTTAATGTTACTAGAAGAAAAAAATGCATCTTTTTATCAAATAAGGATAAAAAATCAAAACAAACTAATAAAATGGGTCCATGTAGAAAGAAGAAAACACAAACTGGAAAATTCCTGCAACCCCAAATGGGTTGTCTTGGGTTGGCATAAATTTGTGATATCTTCATCAAAACTCTTGCATCACAGAAGCAATACATGGCCAACCCATTAGCCATAATCATAAACAAGCTCTGAGAATCCACATCCGAAAGAGAAATCTTGTCCCTTAGTTTGATGAAGATGTAATTTTGAATTTAAAGAGTAAAAAGCTTTCCTTTTAATCTACTTAATAACCTTCGATGATCCAATCAATATTCTATCCGATCACGTATGATTTTACCTTTTGAAAAATGATTAATTTTTCAAAATGTCAGATATTGTGTTTTGCAAAGTTAGAGAGCAGAATTAATTTAAATAAGAATTAGTGAGTATTATTTGATGTGAAATAATTTGGGCGGAAGCGATTGATAATTTTTTCAGAAATAATCAATAGAGATCATGAAGGAGGCTCAGACACTTTTAAATGGTTTCTACTAAGAACATGAAGAAAAAGATTGAAGTTTATGCATTGTTGCATATCTTACTAAATGCAGTCATTTCTGGAATAGAAAAAGAGAAACACAGTTTCACTTCTTTGTCTTAAAATAAACGTCTCATGAAATTGTTTCGTAAATCAAGAGGGCCAGCATGGCTTCTCACTACCCTTGCAGTTCTCATATGTCAATCTTTTGAACCAAATGAAGACTAAACACTTTCAACTAATTGCATGAATAATCAAAAAGCATAAACAAAAACAATAATTAGATAATACTACCCAGATTCTTATATATCTACAATAGCATTATAAGTAAAATAATATAACAAAGTTTCCTACAATGCCATTGAAAAAGCATGTTTCACTTTTTCAAATCACTGTTTGGCTCTCCGCCGAATAGATCACTTTCTCATATCAGTGGATAACTATTGCTGCACGGAGTCTCAAACATGAGCAATAGGAATTCCATATGCTTTAAAACTACAGTTGAGGGAAGAGCAAATGCCAAAAGAAATTAGGAGCTTAAATGAAAACACCGTATCTCAGAGTTTAGGACCTAACCCAAAGTGTCACACACATACACACAAAATAATTATTTCTAGATAGAAAGCTCGAAGGAGAATATTCACAAATGGTAGATCTAAATTATAGAGCCTAAAATTATTTCCATTATGTGATTCAAAATTGTGGTTCAACGATTTTAGAATGCCTTTCAATATTTTTTTGGATAGTCTTCGCACAAGGGGCTTCGAACTATACTTGGGTGTCACAGTCTTTGGACGCCCCTGAAAAAAAGAAAAAAACAATTGTAACATAAAATCATTTCGCAATTTACTAATACATTAATTATTTAAGAAAATAAGTCAGAAATTCAGATAAACAATTTACATAGAGTAATACAACGGAAAAAGAATTCAAATAATGGGAAAAGCTTGCCCCAAGAGAATAAAGATTTGTGTGGATTTACCCTCATCTCCACACCATGAACCTTAACAAAATGTAGCATTTCTTATACGTACTAAACAAGATCCGAAACTAATTTACTATCAGAGGTCAGTCATTTACCTACATCATAGTCACACCACCCAACAATTTTGTAATTCTTTCATCATATTCTTGCTCTGCAGCCTGTAATAATAGAAAACAGCTTTCTTGGAACCACATAGTAATAAGCTACATTTTATTTCAGTAGTGTTCTCGTAAAACATTTGCATGCATGTAGGCATGGATTTTAATTTTTTTAAAGAAAGATATTGTTTGTAATTTAAAACAGTTTAAAAAAAATTGCTTTCGATTTTTTTGCTTGTAACTTAAAAAAAAATTGCTTGCAAAAGATGAACCTTTAGCTGTTTGTTTTTTAAGTAACACCATGGAAATTTAAATCCTAATCTTTGAACTTTATAAAGATTTAGCAAAGAATTGACATAATTTATACAAGATGGTCCTGCATTTAAATTCAAATCATAATTGGATGTTGATTCCAATTGTATGGAAATGATCAATGCCTCCACCATTTCTTCAGTGCAATTTATACAAAGTAGTCATGCATTCTATATAAACACTGCACCAAACCCGCTTCTGAAACAAATCAGCCAAGTTTAATTAAGAAATAAAATACGTTGCAGTCTTTCTTCAAATATAAAAAGAGAATATAAAAACATCACCTATTTGTTTTAGAAGCACGCTATGTTAGGACAAAATTGATGTCTGACATAAAAATACAGTGTGCTAACTAAAAGTAATATCAAAAGTTCCTCATTCGTCTAATGAAAGCCTATACTTAGAATTGGCATTTGAAAAATATTACAAAAAAAATGAAAAAAAAAAAAAAAGAGTTCAATTAGATTACATACATCAAATGAGTTCAATTGGATTATCTGATCACAGTTTAAATAAACTTTTAAGTAGTGAGTATTGTTACCTGCATTGCTAGCAATACCTTTTGAATTTCACCAAGCTCCTTTTCCAAAATGTCTTGTTGCACTGCTAATACTCTTGTAGAGTTCTTCTGTGCCAGAGCTTTACCTAAAATTTACGCGAAATTTTTCCCGTGCTATTCACCTAAAATTTTTAATTATTTTTTATGCAATAAATATTTATTATATATATCTCCTTTTGAATTATCTAAAAATATTTTCAAGTCAAATACAATTAAGAATTAAAAATAAAAAATAAAGTGAAGTGCCTTTAACCTACTAATGGAGTGCACTCTGCCTAGATTGAATTTAATTGGTTTTAATATTTATATTCTTTTGATTTCGAAGAATATATATAATTATAATAATAATTAAATTTGTTTTAAATTATGTTCAAGAACTTTTATTACAACACTATTTAAGGACCAAATGAGATACATCAAAGTCTAGTATCTCAATAAAAGTGGAACACTGCATACATACGATTAAGTATGCAGGTCAAAATTTTGAACATTGAATTTAATTTCCCCAGTTTAAGAAAAAGTTTCATTTAGTGTAATACCCCACCTAATACCTTTTTGATTAGGCTAAGGTATTTCTAAAGATTAACTATTAATGTGTACTCTAGTATAAATTTTTGTTTTATGTAAACAGAGTTACATACATGACTTTTCAATAAAAGATTTATTTTGAGCCAGTATAAAATTTATTAAAGATTTACAAGTCCTCATACGAGAAAATAAGCAGTAAATGCTACTAGCATGCTTTGCCAAAGTGCTTCCTATGTAGAGTGGAAGATTTTGCACTAGGGAGGAGCTCGAAACTAGTCTCACATACGAATCAACTCTCACATAGATCCATAAATGGTGCAAAATGGAAATAAATTTGTATAGTCTCCAGCAGGTGGTCTATAGTGGATACTAAAGTATCTTCATATGATGGCATTTTTGGAAAAGTGAGATGACACCTTGTACCTAAAAATAAAAAGAACAAGGAATAAGTCACACAAACTTGGTGAGTAACACATTACAATAAATTGCATTTTTTTCCCTAACATACTTGTATGAATATATTTGTCACAAAGAAAAGAACCACTTAGACAGGGGGTCCATGAATTTAAACTTGTTAGTTTACCAAAATAGAACTTACTAGTTTTGGAAATATATATGTATGTCATTCTAAAGTTTTCATGGGTCAAACATTCAAGAAAATAAATAAATACTAGATAGGGGAACAAGGGATGGATGTAACACATTAGAAAAATAAATTAAAATCTGGTGCACCATAATGAATATTTTAAATTTTTCATTGTGGCTAAAGTATAATTTTCCCTTTTTCTAGTGGACTAAAATGAGTATCTGAATGTTTGTTAGGGGACAAACTACAATTTTCCCCCTTTATTTTCTTTTTCTTTTCCCCCCATTTTCTTTTTCCCACATTGACCTTCCCGTACATTTCCCTTTTTTTTTCTCTCTAGAAAAATGCCTTGTTTGGGAAGCAATTTTTTTGTTTTTAAAAACAGTTTTTTTGTTTTTCTGTTCTACAAAAAAAAAAAAATCTATTTGGCAACCTATTTTTAAAAATTGTTTTTCAAAAACTGTTTTCTAAAAGTGTAACCAAAAAATAGTTTTCAAAAAACAGTAAAATGATGTTTTTCCTTGTTTTTGTATATAGCAGTTTTCAGATTTTTTTCAAAAATAAGAATAATACCTATTTTCATTAATGACAAAGTTGTAAATAATATTAAATATATTTTTTTCATCTTCAAAAATAAAGAAAATACTTTTTTTTAAAATTTACATCCAAACAAGTTTTTTGTTTTTTGGTTCTAAAAAAATAGCTTTTAGAAACTATTTTTAAAAAACTATTTTAAAAAATAATAAAACAAAAACACCTGAAAACACTTCCAAACAGGCCCTTTAGCTCCCCAACACCCTACTTCTCTTCTTTCTTTCTTCGACCTGCTATCATTCCTTCTTCTTCTTCTTCTTTTCTTCTCTTCTTTTATAACTGTGCTTGTGCTCATCCTTGTTTTGATGCTGCTTGCTACCAACTCCAACAACCAAAACTTTTCTCTCAACTCCATTCCCTTCCTGTTGTTCTCTCTTTGCACGATCCCTAACTTTTGAAGATTCTTTGCTCATGTGACCAGCCAATCTCAAGTCCACATTACATCTTCACAAGGCTCCTCAAAGGCCAAGAAATTAAGCCACATGTTACTATTCATAGTAGGGATGGATCATCTCTTGGATAGACTACTGTTGTATAGAATTTGATGGGTTTTGTTAGCAAAACCTAATAACTCTATGAAAATGAAGTTATCTTGATTACTTCTAGACTTAAATTGTTAAAGTATGAGAGTGATTTGTATAAATCAATCTTTATTATTAGTCATTTTTGTTATTTTGTCTAAGGTGGTTTCATTGTTTTATTTGTGAAAATTTTGGATTTGTTAATGGAGGAATTGAATTAAATTGATAATGTTTGTTTGCAGATAATTAAATCCTAATTGTGGCTGGAAAAAAGTCAAGAAAAAAGGTGGAATTAAAGAGAGGAACCAGTTGTTAAAAAGAGGAGACAACATTGCATTTTTTTACCATACAATAATTTCATTATAGTGGGGACCAGCTTGATTTTTAAAGGATAAAAATGCTGATTAAAGGGTAGCAGCAATTGTGGGCAAGTCAGTAATTATTCAGCCCATTTTTAGTGCCCAAAAACATCAACCCAGTGGAGGCAGCAAGGGAGCACATCAGCAGAGGAATTTTGAAGTTATTCAGCCCATTTTTTAGTGCCCAAAAACATCAACCCAGTGGGGGTAACAAGTGTGGGCATGTCAGCAGAGCATTGGACACATTCTACCCATTTTTGGGTGCTGAAAAATGCTGAAGTTGGGTGTGGCACATCAGCAGGGGAGCTGAATGATTTTTTTCCCATTTTTGGTGTTGTAAAAATCAGATTTAGAGAGAGCAATAGCTGACACATGAACAGGATCATTCTCTGCCATTTTTGGGGGCTGGAAAACATAGAGAAGAAGGGAGAGGACGTGAAAGCAACATCAGTAGACCCAAATTCAGCAAGAAATCGAACCAGAGAACAGAGGGAGTAGAGGAAGGTGCAGAATTCAGATTTGACAATATTTCTCTCTTTTTCTGTCTTTTCTCTAGTTATTTCTTATTTTATTGAACAATGGAAACCTTGTATTTAAGAGTAACTGCAGAAATGAACATGAGCTAAATTTGTTTTAGTTGAGATTGTTGATGAACTT
>JANHAO010017273.1:0-14044 GCA_026873985.1 Saraca asoca
TCATGAACAAAACATAATATTTAATATATATTTATGCTATGGCCGAAAATAGCATGTACAAAATAAAAGAAAAATTAAAATTCAAAAATGCCAGATGTAACATCCCAAGTCCAGGAAACCAAGGCCTCCAGAAGATGTAGGAGTTGCAATTTTTTGCCATGATAACTAGTGGATAGCCGTTTGGCAATGATTGAATGCATTTGAACTTTAATTGGGGTTTTAAAAATTCACCCGAACCAACCATTTTTTAATTAATGGAATCAATTAAATTATCATCATGATTTAATTTTTAAAATATTACTTTTAACAGAAGGAGGTAATTTGTTGTCTATAATTTAGTATCCCAAGGTAACTAATTAAAACTCAATTTAATTAATTATTTATTTCATAGATTAATTTTTTTTATTCCACGCTTTACAATGTAATAATAAAAGGATACAAATAATTCTCCTTACAGAAGTATCTACTCTGCGCTGTACACTGTAATCTAAATTTTCCCATTATTATAAAAGTCTAAGCACTCATTTCACCTAAGTGCATTACATAATAAATATCTTTTCAAGGGATAATAAATGAGAAGAATTTTTAATTTTCTTTTTATTTTTTCTTTTAGTTTCAATTCAAATTATAGATAGAATTTCTATATTTATTTGTTTTAATAATAAATTATTTATTTAAATTACCCATAATTGATTCTAATTTAATTTTTATTAATTTTACTGTTATTAAATTATTAAAATATTAATTTAATTTTTTTAATTTTCTAAATTATCAAATAATATTTTGATTTCTATTTTTTAATATTTGAATTATTTATTTATTTGAATAATGTAATTTTGACATCCATCTTAGCATTATTGGAATAATTTTCAACTAAGAATTTGATAGTATTTAAGTATTTAATATTAAAAAAGTTTTAAATATTTTAATATTCTAATGAATTGCATAATTCAAAATTTAAATAATTTTAATAATATATCCTTTAATTTTTAAATTACAAACCACTTTCATAAATATTATACATCCTTATTTTTTTTATGAAAAGTATTTATTTAAAAAAAAATATTTAGTAATATTATCTATACTCTAATTTTCAGTCTAAATTCATTAATAAACTTTAACTTAAATTATTTCTATATATATCTTAAATAATTTATAAATAAGTAAATAATTATATATTTATATAGAAATAAAATAACACATATTAGTAATATCTAATTATAATTTAATAAATAATGTTTATCTAAAAGTTGTCATTTTTAAAATTTTTACATCATCTTTAAATACCAAATATTGATTTGATATTTCATAGTTTTTCTGTTTGAAATTTTTATCCCCTTTTAAGTATTTATCATAATTTTAATTTAAAATACTTTTAAAATTTTATAAAAAATATTTCTAAAATATATATATTTGAAGATAATATATTAATTATAATAATAAATGAAGGCTTATTAATTAAATAATTAAATTTTATGATATAAAGTAATTAATTTAAAATTTAAAATAAAAATTTATATATAAATTCACATGAGTATTAATATATTAAAAAAATATTTTTGAAAAAATAAAAACTAATTCAAATGATAAGTTTAGCTAATTTAAAATATTAATGTAATAAATTTATTAAATTAAAAGAAATATAATATTTCTTCATAATTAATATGAATATAATTGTGCTAATTATATAATCATCTAATACATGAAAATATGATTATGGTTTATCTATATTTAAATACATTATAATTTATAATTTAAATTCATATTACAAATTGTTATTAAATAAAATTAATTAAAATCATGCATGGTACGAGATACAAACTAGTAATATTACAAAAGTTGTGGTATCTACTCTTATTCAAATATTATTATGCAACAATATTTTCTATTTGTCAAAAAAGGACAGGGGAGAAGAATTTTTTATTTTTTTTCAAATTTAAATTGTGGATAAAATATCTATATTTATATGTTTTAATAATAAAATATTTATTTAAATTATTTATAATTTATTTATAATTGATTTTTTTTAATTTTACTGCTATTAAAGTATTGAATTATTAATTTATTTTTATGAATTATCAAATAATATTTTGATTTCTAATATTTAATATTTGAATTGTGTATATATTTGAGTAATGTGATTTTGATACTCAATTTAATATTATTGAAATGATTTTCAACTTAAACTTTGGTGCTATTGTATTTAATTATTTAATATTAAAAAATTTAAAAATATTTTAATTTTTTAGTAAGTTGTATATTTTAGAATTTAAATAACTTTAATAATATACCTTTTAATTTTAAACTTGTAAGCTACTTTGATAAATGTTTTATATTCTTATTTTTTATAAAAATTATCTATTTCAAAAAATATATATTTAATAAAATTATTTATATGTGATTTTTAATCTAAATTCCTTAATGGATTTCAATTTGAATTATATATATATTTCTAATATTATAATAGTGTAATATTATAATAGTCATCATACTCACTCTTATCTAAATTTTATTATAAAGCAATTTTCTTTCACTTACTTTCAGAGATAGAGTAGAAGGACTTTTAATCTTTTATCTCTTTTATTTTTGTTACAATTTAAATAATGGATAAAACTTTTGAATTTTTTAATATATTTGTAATTCAAAATATTTTTTATTTTATTTACATTAAATAATTTATATATAAATAAATAATTACATTTGCATAAAAATATTTATCAATATATGATTAGTAGTACTTAATTTTGATTTGATAGATAATATCTATCTAAAAATTTCACTTTTTAAATTTTTATTTTATTTTTAAATATTAAATACTAAATTTGATATTTTATTGTTTCCCATTTTAAATATTTTATTACTTTTCTTTTTGAAATTTTTATTACTTTTGATTACTTATTATAATTTCAATTAAAAATACTTCTGATACTTCACAATTTTTTTTCTTCTTCTGAAACGTATATGCTCTTGAAGGTAATTTATTAGTTTGACAATGTATAAAATTTTATTAATTAAATAATTAAATTTTCCAGCATGAAATAATTAATTTAAATTTTTAAAGAAAATTATTTATAAAAAATTCATCTAAGTATTAATATATTAAAAATATTTAAAAAAAATAAAAAAATTTAAATAATAAATTTGACTAATGTAAAATATTAATGTAATGAGTTGATCAACTTAAAAGAAATATAATATTCTTTCACAATTAATATGAATATAATTGCATTAAATATAGTCATATAAAATACAATAATAATTTATTTATATTTAAATATATTATAAATTATAATAAAAATTTATAATACAAATTATTATCAAATAAAATTAATCAAATTCATACATTACACGTAATACAAGCCAGTCCTTTGATACATAATTATATATTTGAAAGTTTTATGGTTTTTTAAACTTTCTAATAAATGTTGTATAGTTTGGTATTTAAAATATTGTAAATTTATAGTAATAAATATAAGTTGTAATTCCATCAACAAAATGTCATAAAGTTAAAATAATATAAAAAAAATCTTCGCGAAAATTACAACAAATGTATTGATATATATTTTTTAAGTAAATACCAAAGTATAATCAGTATAAATTTTGGAGAAATAATGAACAGAATTTTAGAGTACCATATTTTATAAAAGGTTACAGATTGATTGGAGAAAAATAAACCTCTCCTTAATTTTATTTGGCCGTTCTTTACCGCCAAAATACACACTCCCACTTCGCTTCCAAAGTTTCAAGAAACTCCCGCGTTTTTTTCCTTCCTCCAAAACACACTCAGTTTTCATTTTCTTAGCTCCATTTAAGAATCAAATCACTCTTTCTCTCTGTGTCTTTGCGTTCTCAATCTTCGACTTCCTTGAGATCTCCATTTTCCCGGAGCTCAGTTTTCATTGCCCCTATCGCAAAAATGGGGAAGCAATCCAGACCCAGCAAACCGGATAGTTTCGGAAAGGACAAGGTAACCCCAATCCAGATCGCATTCATCGTAGACAGATACCTATGCGACAACAACTTCTCCAGAACTCGAAACATGTTCAGAAGCGAAGCTTCGTCCCTCATCGCCAATTCTCCTCAAGAGGTATTGCGTGAGTCCCGTTTGCTTTTCTCTGCGATTCTCATTGATCTGTCTTTTAATCTTTTGAAAGGAAATTTAAGAATTTTTTTTTCGTGGGTTTGATTTTTCCTAGGCACCGAAGACTTTGTTGAGTCTAGGTGATATGTTGAACGAGTATATCTGTTTGAAGGAGCAGAAGGTGATGGTGGATCAAGAAAGGGTTGGTTTGGATCAAGAAAAATGCCGGATTCAGATGCTGTTTCAGGGTATGCAGAATGTGATGAACACTTATCATGCTAGTGGGAGCCTACCTGCACCAAATGTTCCAGCACCTGCTGCAAAATCTGCTGTCCCAATTGCTCCTCAACCACAAATCAGTAACAAATCTCCTCCAGGTATAATGCTATGCCAAAGTGGTTCATTTTCTATATATGCTGGTTTGGGTTTGGGATTTTTTTTTTTCCTTGATCAGAGCCTACTTGTATCATTATTTTATTATGTTTTTCAGTTGTTATGAATGATAAAATTTATGTGATCATTCGATATTATTTATGCAAATAGTTCTAGTGTGCTGGATAGGTTCATATTGGTCTCTTTGTTTATACATCTATCACTTATGGATGGAATTAGGCATTTTCATGGGGGGTCTAATTCTAACTAACTTTCGAAGGTTTAACTATGAATATTTTCTTAGATATATTTTGTGAATGGAAAAATGGTAAGTTGTATATATTTGCAGCTAAGGAGACCGTAGAATTCTTTTTTCACTAGAATCTCATTAATCATGTTTGCTTCACAAGTTAGTCCCATGTTGTCACTTGTTTCAGTGTTGTCTTTTGACATGTGTAAGATAAGAACAGACATGAACTATAATCTGTTCTTGAAATGGCTATTGATTGCCTTGTGGCTTACTTCTAAAGTTGATTACAATAGATGGAAATTTTCAGAATTAAGTTGCAAAGCATAGATATCTACTTTCGGTTTTAGATTGTGCGAATGAAAAATGGACCATGAAATCAAAGACAGGCATATACTAACCATTAATATAATTCCCACTCCTTTCTCATTAGGTGTTTCTACTCCAATGCAAAAGACCATGACTATTTACCCGTTGCCCATATCTACCAACAAGAATGCAGCCGAGACTGGAAACTTGTCAACAACCCAGACGAATCTATCTGACAGAAAGAGGAAGGAAACTAAGATTGTGGATGCCCCTTCAGCTTCAAAGAGATCTCGTGATAGAGCATCTACCAGGAAAACTCCAAGTCAAGGTATTGCTATCTCCTGACTCGCTCATCTGTTTAAGTAGTATTGCCTAATGTCTCGATAGATCATCAAATACATTTTTGCTTTTTTATTCTCAGGTCCAAGCCAACAGCCACAATCAGATAAGGCCATCAATAATCAAGTTGTTTCTCAGCCTTCTTCAATTAAATCCCCACCTTATAATTGCATGCCGAGTGGTTCACAGGTCCAAGGATCCTCTGTTGCTAAATGCTTATTCAATCAGCCTTCATTTTCCATTCCAACTAATTCACCAGTTCCAAAGACACCTCCCAGAGCAAATTCCTATGACAGTGATTCATATGCATCCCCTCCTGAGATTTCTTCCATTGCAAACTGCAGCAAAAGCAATGTTTCTCGGCAAGTTACCCCCACTCGCTGCACTGTAATTTCAACCAAGAGAGTTATGGTTAGCCCTGCAGAGCAGATGGCTTACATAGAGAGCAGTCATTGTATTTCTCCTGTCAAGACAGACTCAAAGAAGATAGATAAGAAGGATCCTGTACAATGTAGGCTGGACTTTGATGGCAATGATATGCCTCAGAACTTGGATAAACCATTGCCTATTGAGATTTCTACACCTGATTTGGAAATGGAAGGGAGCTTATTTGACATCGATTTTTGTAATTTAGAAGGATTGGACTTTGCTTTCAGTGAGTTTAATGATTTTCACCTTCATTTTGATGATATAGACTTTTCTTGCCATCCAACATCAAGAACTTCTAAGGATAATGATTCAGGGTATTGTTTCAATCTGATTCTGCAAATCTGCATCTATTATCGATTAAGATCTTCAACCTGATGTTTTTCTCATTGTCTAAACAGATCTGCAGATGATTTGGAGGCTAATCAAATTATATCTGAATTGTCATCAACCATGAAAGAAGCTCTATCAGAGAAAGACATGAACATACAAGGTAGCTATCCTTATCTTGAATATTTTGAATCTTTGTCATTTTTAGCTGAACCAAAATTTACTGATGGAGTCATTACTGCAGGCTGGGATTATCAAACTGCATTTAAAAATGTCACAAATTGCATAACAATTTCAAGCCCTGGTAAATTTACTCATCAAATGTTCTATATGTACTTTTAGTCAAATGTCAAACATTATTGACTCACAGCTCACACTTAAATTATATGACTGCAGTGAAATACCGCCAGAGCTCTCTGGATCAGGAGAATTTATAAGAGACTGACCATTTCAAGAATGACCCACAAGGTGATTTGGCTATGTGCTTGCTGCAACGGATTCTTTTGTTTATTGTAAAGAATGGTTCTCTCCAGTGGCACCTTATCTGGGATAACATCATTTATTTCTTAGCTCAGAAGCTTAGCCTATTTGATGATTATGGCAAACAGAATGATCAATTTTTTATGCTTGTAGATATCTTCCCTTGTATAGGGAGAGTAACATTCTTTGTAATCACGAGTGTCCTGAAACTGCTAAAATTGTAGTAGATTGGAGAGGGAGGGTAAAAATGCATCAGCAATTTCTCTCAGAAGTTTTAAGCTGAAGATTATATTATTTCTCTGTGAAAAAAGATTGGCACACATTTAGTCAGACTCACGCTTGTCTATCTCCTAACTGGGAGAGTAGGCCTTACAGAGTGAGTTCAAATGGATGTTTGTTTACCACCAACCCTTTTTCTGCTTAAGAGATCGTAGTTCTTTTATGCTGGGAAGTTGGACTGGTGCAGAAAAGCGTAACAAGATTAAATCCTTGGTCATGTTTAGTTTAGATCATTTAGGAAGCGTTTTGTACATTTCTCTTTCCATGCTTCTTTTAATTTATCTTTGCAGTAATAGATCTAAGCACAAATTCTTGTATAGGGCTGTCCTGTACTTCCTCTGTATAGAAATATTGGAAAAGATCTTGACTCTACTTGTTTCATATCACCAATTTCTCTATCGAAATTGTTTTGCTTTCTTTCATGGCTTGTGCTCCACAGTATAGGTCTTACCTGTCAATGCCTTGGCTTAAGTAGAAATTAGAACCCATTCTCAATGTGGTGTAGTAGAGATGTTCTTTGGATTTAAGCCTGAATTGGAGTATGCCTTGTTCATACTTTGTCCTAAAGTTCAGTAAAACCATACTCGATTTTTTTATTATTGGATGCCAGAAATGTAAGACATTGTTGACGTTACTGTTATATGATCTTTGCATGTTGGTTGTGCAAAGATCAGTTGGTTGTCGAACGTTGACAACAACGTTCACTAGATTTCTAGCAACCATGTGAATGTTTGACAACGGAATAAAAGTGGTCCAAATATCCAGTGAATATCCAAACTTTATGTAACGGTAGTTTAATGAAAGTGTCTGTTGCATTCCATCTATAAAAAGAATTCTTGAGCTCCATTTCTTTTACGACAATCTGTATATCATCATTAAGCAAGAAACTAAGAGCTCAAAAGACTTCCTTTTTGCATTTTGGAGTTTTGATATCATAAATTAACATCATTTGGCATAAGAAATAGAGCAAATTTCGCAATGGTTGAAGGTTAATATATATCCTTATTTATCTCATTTTTGTTATTAACTTGTTCATTCTTGTACATAGAATATTTTCATTTGGTATTAGAGCCCTAAATGGCCTCTATCTTATGGAAATTCATGCCTCGTGAAATTTGGTTGGGTAACATTTATGTTTGTGTTTTATGTTTTGATGCCGTAAATCAATTGCCCATGTTCTTTTGATCATTTTAGCTTTGGAAGTGCTAGAAAAAAAAAGAGCCCTGGATCGCGAGATATGATTGGGTCAAATCAAGAGTCCAAAGCAGGTTGGGTCAATTCAGTTCAAGGTTGAAGACGAGCTAAGCGGCATGTCATTTTGCGAAATGACACATCATTGTGATTGGGCATCGTCTGCGTTTTGGAGTCACAAAGAAATGACTTGTTGTTTAGAAGCCACTAAATGAAACGTAGCGTTTCATTAATTCCGTATTGGGCTTCGTTATTTTTGGGCCTTTATTGATATTTCTAGGCTTCTGTGTTTTGTGTCAGAATTTTGGGCTTTTATTTGGGTTTATTTTTGAACCATTTTTATAGCTTAATATATTTTATTTTAGGCTACATTTTATTGAGCTTTTATGTTTAGGTTATGTAGCTTATTTTTAATCAACTTGGTGTTCAGTTTTTGTACCTTGTATTTTGGGTCTCCTTTATTTCCATTATTTGGCCCTTCTATGTTTTTTTTTTTTATTTTTTGGGCCTATATTTCCTCTCTTAACGTACTTTTCTGAACCCTCATATATTGTTAAAAAAAAAAGGAAAGGAAATCGAATGGGCCTATTTACGCCTTTTGCTTGTGTGTTTGTCTGTTTTCTTTTCTAACTTATATTTGTGGGCTTGTTTTTTTTTTTTTTTGAAAATAGACTAATTTAAAAAATTATTTTGGAAGCCTATTTTGAAAGATTGAATTTTAAGCCCAATTTTTCAAAGTTTATAAATGGGCTCTTTGGACAAAATTATTTTTAGTAAATAAGCTCAATTTCAAAATAATTTTTATGAACCTTTGCTCAAAATTCCCTTATAAAAAATTGTGATGTCATAAAATTTTTATAAAATTTTTCAATAATGGCACATTTTGACTTAAATAAGAAATTTTTTTATTAATCATAATTTGTTTTGGTGATTATTAATTAAATTCTCATTATGATATTAACTTGTTATGCATTAATGATTAGCACATGTAAGTATTTAATTTTCTTTAATGTCATGTGATTAGTATAATTATGAAATAATTAAAGTTTAGCCACAACACCTTTAATTGTTCTATAATTATATATTAAGCATTAAAATCATATAAAGAAAAATAATATTAAATTATAATTAATCATTATAATATAATTAATATTATCCCACATGAATATTATTATATTATAAGTAATTAATTAGGATGATATAGTGAATTTTCTTTTTCTTAATATACCCATAGGATTAATAAAATGGCTATAATTTGTTACTCTTATCATTAATTACGCATAAACCTAATTAAATGAAACTTAGCCCACAAGCAGTTTTATTTGCTAGTAGGCTCATGTTTAACCTACATTTTAGCATTAGCAAACATGTTATATGAAATTTTGATTGCCTTAATATTGATACAAGTGTGTAAATTTTGTGCAGTTATTCGACTATTAAATATTTGTGACTTTCAAGTTCTAGAACTTAATGGAGATAATTACAAACTTTGAAAGGAGAAACTACTCCTCTAATTAGGGTGGATAGATGTAGACCATGCAATTAGGAAAGATGAACCACCTATGCCCATGGATACTAGTACAAGATCAGAGAAAAGTTTTTATGAATGCTGAGAGCGATCTAATCGCCTTAGTATGATGTATATTAAATCAAAGATTTCTGCTAGTATACATGGATTAATAGGAGAGCATAGAAACGTCCGAAACTTACTAAGAGCTATTGATGAATAATTTGAAACCTTCGACAAGGCCTTAACAAGTACCTTAATGACTAAATTATCTTTCATGAAGTTCACTGGCATAAGGGGTGTGCGAGAGCACATCATATAGATAAGGGACATTGCGGCTCACCTAAAGACACTTAAGGTTGAGATGTCAGAGTCCTTCCTTGTGCATTTTATTTTGAACTCCCTACCACATCAATATGGACACTTTAAGATCTCCTACAACACATATAAGGAGAAATGGTCAATAAATGAATTGCTAACCATGTGTGGTCAAGAGGAGGGTAGACTGATAGCATAAATGGGAGAGAGTGCACATATGACAACACAAGGGAAGGACAACAAACAAGCCAAGTCAAAGTGGAAGGGCAAGGCTCCCATCCAAGTAGGAATAAAGAAGGAGTCCAAGTGTTTCTTCTGTAAAAAGAAGGTACACATCAAGAAGGATCGTAACAAATTCAAGGCCTGACTTGAGAAGAAAGGTAACTCAATCTCTCTTCACTTTTCTGTTATGAATCTAATATGGTAGATGCTAGTAGTAACAAATGATGGATTGACTCTGGATCAATAATCCATATCTCTAATACCTTGTAGGGCTATCTAAACTAAAGGAAACCAATGGTTAATGAGCAATACATCTATTCAGGGAACAAGATGGGCTCACTAGTAGAAGCTATTGGAACATGCAAATTAGTTCTAAATACTGGCTTTATATTGATTTTGGATAGAACTTTTTATGTGCCAATCTTTTCTATAAACCTAATTTCAATTTTTAAACTTGTACCATTAGGATATTCATTTCAATTTATGAATAATATGATGAAATTATTTTAAAAATTTGATTTTGTTGGAAATTGTACAATTTGCAATGGCCTCTTCCAAATTCAACTATAAGACAATATAACTTATGGTTTGATGCATGTTTCCAGTAGCATAAGTATTAAGAGAAGTGTTATAGATGAAAACTCTTTTATATTGTGGCACTATAGGCTTGGTCATATCTTGATAGAGATGGTGAAAAGGTTAATGAAAGATGGAGTACTAAACGCTCTCGATTTCAATGACTTTGACACTCGTATAGACTGCATTTAGGGAAAGCAGACTAACAAGACTAAGAAAGGTGTTAAGAGGAGTACTATCCTGTTAGAAATCATATATATGGATATTTATAGTCCTAATATAGATTCTAATTTTAGAAATATTTTATTACCTTTATTGATGATTATTCACGTTACGTGTATTCTATCTGCTTAACCATAAGAATGAAGCATTAGGTGCCTTGAAGGTGTTTAAGGCAGAAGTAGAGAAATAATGTGGAAAACAAATTAAGATAGTAAGATCAGATAGGAGTAGTGAATATTATGGTAGATATACTGAAAATGGACAGGCACAAGGTTCATTTGCTAAGTTTCTTCAAGAACATGAGATTGTTGCCCAATACATTATGCTTGGATCTTCAGACTAGAATGGTGTAACTAAAAGAAGAAATAAAACATTATTGGACATTGTGAGGAGCATGCTTGGCAGCTTAAAGCTTCTTAAGTCCTTGTGGATTGAAACCTTTAAGACGGCAGTGTATATTCTTAACTGAGTTCTAACCAAGGTTGTTGAGAAGACATCATTTGAGTTGTTTAAGGGTTGGAAATCGAGTTTAAGACATATATGTGTTTGGGGATGCCCATCTGAGGTAAGGGTCTACAATCTACAAGAGAAGATGCTAGATTCAAGGACCATTAATGACTATTTTATTGGGTGTGTTGAAAGGTCTAAGGGATATAGGTTTTATTGTCCATCTCATAGCACTAGGATTGTGGAATCAAAAAATGCTAAGTTTCTTGAAAATGACTTGATCAGTGAGAGCGATCAAATCCAGAACTTAGATTTTGAGAATGATCATATGGATACCCAAGCTCCTACATAAAGTGATAAATTGGTTATAATCCATGCCTTTCAAGCATAAACAAGTATTGAAGAACCAATCCTTAAGGATCCATAAACTGCTGACCAAGAGCAAGTTAATCCAGTTGTTGAACATCTTCCAGAAATTGTTGAGTAACTAGTTGAAGAGCATACTTTCCAAGAAAATGTTGAGCCAACATTAAGGAGGTTAACTAGGATAAGAAGGTTAGCAATCCCTAGTGACTATACAATGTACCTACGAGAATCTGACTATAATATAAGGGCCAAAAACGATCCTGAGACGTTTTCACAAGCCATCAGTTGTAGAGAATCTAAACTGTGGCACAATGCTATGAAGGAAGAGATGGATTTTATGGCGTTTAACGGAGTCTAGAATCTCGTTGAGTTGCTTAGTAGTTCTAAGGCCATTGGATGTAAATAGGTCTATAAAATGAATAGGGACTCATTAGGCAACATTGAAATATATAAGGCAAGACTCGTGGCCAAGGGATTTACTAAAAAGGAAGAAATCGATTATACGGAGACCTTCTCTTTTGTATCTAAGAAAGATTCCCTCCATGTTGTAATGGCATTGGTTACCCATTTTGACTTAGAACTATATCAGATGGATGTGAAAATGACGTTCCTCAATGGAGACATAGAGGAGGATGTTTATATGAAACAACCTGAAGGATTCTCCTCTAGTGCTGGTGAACACTTGGTCTGCAAGCTTAAGAAATCCATATACGAATTGAAACAAGCCTCCCGCCAATGTTATCTTAAGTTTCACGAAGTCATCTCCTCATTTGGTTTCGTGTAGAACATCATGGATCAATATATATACAAGAAGGTCAGTAGGAGTAAGATTTGTTTCCTTATGCTATATGTGGATAATATATTACTTGCAACCAATGATAATGGGTTACTATATGAGACAAAACAGTTTCTTTCTAAGAATTTCAATATAAAGGATATGGGTGAGGCATCTTATGTCATTGGCATTAAGATCCATAGGGACAAAACTTAATATGTTTTGGGTTTATCATAAGAGACCTATATCAATAAAGTCTTAGAAACATTTTGGATGAAAGATTGTTCACCGAGTGTAGCACCTATTGTGAAAGGTGATAGGTTCAATTTGAACCAATGCCCGAAGAACGTTCTTGAAAGGGAACAGATGCATAAAATTTCATGTGCTTTTTCTGTCAGAAGCATTATGTATGCTCAGGTTTGCACAAGACTTGATATCGCTTTCGCAGTTGGAATGTTAGGCAGATTTCATAGCAATCTAGGTATAGATCACTGGAAAGCTGTAAAGAAAGCGATGAGGTACCTTAAGGGTACCAAAGATTACATGCTAATATATAGATGAACTGAGAATCTTGAGGTAGTTGGCTACTCAGATTCAGATTTCGCCAATTGTGTTGATTCACAGGAATCAACATTAGGTTACGTTTTTATGTTTGCCAATGGAGTTGTGTCCTGGAGGAGCGCAAAGCAGACTTTGATTGCTACTTCTACCATAGAGGTCGATTTCGTATATTATTTTAAGGCAACATCGCATGGTGTATGGCTGAAGGGCTTTATAACTAGGCTTAGAATTGTGGATTCTATCTCTAGGCCATTGAGGATGTATTATGACAATTCAGCTGCTGTTTTTTTGGCTAAGAATAATAAAAGTGGAAGTCAAAGCAAACATATTGACATTAAGTATTTAGCCATTCAGGAATGTGTTAAGGAAAATGAAGTTCCCATTGAACACATTAGCACTACATTGATGATCGCTAATCTCTTCACGAAAGGCATGCCACCTATAATGTTTAAGGATCATGTAGCGAAAATGGGACTTGGACCCATATTGAGCATTTGATATAGCCCTTGTTTGAATTGGGTTGTTTTCTCATTTGGTGTACACATACACACTTAAAGAAATCAACATTAAGAGGATCTAGAATAAGCATAAGGCTTATTCATTAAGTTATGGGAAATAAAGTGCATCATAATACATAGAAGGTAATACTTGCATATAAAGGACCTACCTTATGATTTATGCATTGAGTTTTCCTTGGAATATAAACATACATAGTTATTATTTGGACCAAGTAGGAGAATGTAAGATGTTGCTAATGTTGCTGCTATATGATCTTCACATGTTGGTTGCGCAAAGATCGGTTGGTTGCCGAACGTTGACAATAATGCTCACCAGTTTTCCAACAACCATGTGAACGTTTGGCAATGGAATAAAAGTGGTTCAAATATCCAGTGAATATCTGATCTTCATGAAATGGTAGCTTGATGGAAGTATCCATTGCATTCCATCTATAAAAGAGATCACTGGGCTCTGTTTCTACTACAACAATCTTTACAC
>JANHAO010017274.1:0-14043 GCA_026873985.1 Saraca asoca
CATGGGCTTCATCTTAAATATGCAATACATGATGAATGTAATATAAGATGAATAATCAACCCTAAATATCCAATCCACAGAATGTTTAGTTGTGGATGTGATAGGACTCAATTAAATTGGTCTAGGGCACCTATCTACACTAACATTAACCTGTTGGACATTAGGAGGAAGGATTCTATCAGTAAAAGTTTCTTAGAACATTGTTCAAATTAATGATTTAGCATAATTAGCTCATCCCCCAATGATTCCAACATACCAGTAATGGGCCAAATCATCTAGCTGATACCCTACCAGCTTTATTAGTAAGGGTTCAAGGCATTGTAGCACCCTACCATATCTCTCAATTTGGTTAAGAAACTAATATAAGTCCACAGAAGAATTTGTTCCCGTATATCAAGGTAGATTTAGTTTTAGGAATTCGTGAATAATTCTCAACCTACTTAGTTACTTTTTTCTAGCTGGAGGGGTTTGATCTCTTTCATTTTGTGTACCCCTATCAGGTCCTCTATTCTAATCTTAATTTTAATTTTGTGTTAATGTTTGTATCAGGCAATTCATTGCCTGCTATACTAGGTTTTTGCCCATTGAGGGACTTCAGAATTATCACCAACTTCATGGTGTGAACTAGTTTGTCTAATAAACAATCCTTCATCACTAGACTCAAATTCTTGGCTTTCCTACCTTCTAGCTTTTACCATAATCTACATCACAAAATCAATTAGATTCTTAAGACATACGAAAGTTTGAATTTAACTTTATTGATGTGAACATAAATTTCATCAGATCAACAGGAATTGTATCAGCAATACATGCTCCCGGGTGCACACGAGGTACTAGTATTGTTCCTATTAACACTTAATGAAACCACCACCACAAGACAACTCTAATGAACACTATGCAATTCTAGGTGCAAGCCTATACTCACAGATTTAGCCTAGACCATGCTCTGATACCATCTTTGTCACGACCTAAACTCCTAGTCATGATTAGCTTGAATATCAATCCCTAATTTATAAACACCAACCTTTAATCTATGTCTAGTATTCACTACTACTTGTTCTTGTTTTAGTATTTCCCACTTTTTTATACTTAACTCAAATGGTTAATAGGGCAAACTTATAAGAGAAGAAAGAAACTTTGATATATAGACATGTTCTTATAAGGTATAAAGGCACAAACTGTGGTGCACATCCATTTGGACTTTTGTTTAACAAACTTTCAACATGTTCATAATATACATATACTCCTAACAAACTCTCTATTGTGTTGGTATTCACATCAACAACAAGTTCCATGAAGATATCACCCATCTTTACTTTTCAAAGGTAGGTTAACAGTAATTTCTTGAGAATCTAAAAAAAAATAATCTACAAAAGATTGAGTCTAGGGCTTAGTGAGATAAATTCATACCTAACTTATGAATTCATCGACATTTAACCAAAGATATATACATTATATCTTCAGAAAGTATAACTCATGCTAGAACTATGCAACACATCATAAAGACACAAGGGATCTACCTCTGAGTAATGTCACAATAAATTTTAATTATCACACAATAAAGAACCATGATTTTCTCATGACCTCTAGCCATTCTCATCAATCATTATATGCTCAAGTCGCAAGAACATTTTGTATTCTAGCATTCAAATCATATTGTCACGTCACATTAAATCGTCCTCAGGATTTTTTAGAATAACAGTTATAAATTATACTATTTGTTGATGGTGGAATCTGGTTCTGGTCCAAACTCCAGCCAACAAGTGAATGGTTCTTAAACCCCCAAACTGCTCTCTGGTTTATGAAATGTGAAGCGAGGAAGATGATGAAGATGATGAAGAGGAAGAGGAATGACAAAATGCAATATTTTTAATGTGGTTTGGCTAAATCTGGGCGATATCTGATCCTATATCCATAGCAAAGCTTTTATTGATTTAGATAAAGTTTTACAAAGTTTTGGCTATATCCATTTCCCCCATCCTCTCTCCTCTTTTTCCTTCTAATAGAGAATCCCTATTTATAGAGGAAGAAGGGTTACACATAATGATTACAAGTTACAGTTCTGTTACATCAGGAAATAAATGTAAAAGATAGAAGGACTCCTGCAATACGGTTGCTTCAGGCTGCTTTCTGTGGGGTGGGCCCTTTTGGTCGGTTGGAATGTAGACTTGACACAAGCCTTTTTGAGACTTCATTTCACGGAACCCTTGGGAAATGCTTGGCCTTCACGAGCTGAGATCCCTGGTAGGAGGTCACTGCTGTTCCTCGAGCAGTGAGGATGAGCTCGAGATCAGAAGGTGAGCTTGTTCCTTATGTGAGTCAATACTTGGCGAGCTGGGGCAATTTATTGAACTTATGAGCCAAGACTTTGCATATTTGTCCTTAACGAGCTCAACGTCATTCAGACTTAAGTTCTTCTAAGCTTTCAGTTTGCTCGAGCAAGACCGATTTTCATCCACAACACTATTCATACATCTTCAAGCTATCAATAACTAAGTTACATAATCAAGTCATATTTTATCATATTCCAAAGTATTCAAAATAAAAATTCTAATAAAGAAAAGGAATGTAAACCTCCTTATTACTCTAGTCCAGCCATAACTTGCACAAAACCAGCCTTTTTCCTTTACCACCCGCCTTATGCCCTTCTGCCATTTTGAATGTGCCGATCTAGGATCTTGTTCATTATTTTCTGCATATCCCATTATTCTTATATCAAACCTCAAAGAGCTTTTAGATATTTAATCATTCCATTCTCATAATGGATATCTCATTAATTTCATATTAACATATTTCATCATCTTTCATAACATTATGTATCATTCCATGTCATGCATAAGCTTTTCACCATATAATCACTTATAGTATTTGTAATTCCAATAGCAATCATATCATCACATTGTCACATACTTTTCAATACCTCTTGCATATTATCAAACTTTATACCATAATACCGTTCATAGTAATTACATTTTCACAATTATAGTCATTCATCACTTGTCAACCATTTTTCATCGGGAATTTTCAAGTATCTTAATAGCATCATTTTCATCACATTATCACCTTATCTATCATTCACATATATTTTATGGCATCTTTACCACATATGTCACATATCTTTGCCATTATTTATATAGCATAGGCCGATTCTTAAAAAATATTCAAGCTTAGACCTCAATCATAATTATATGGGTCTTATTATTATAACAAGTATCATGATCGTTTTCCCATTATCCATGTATAAACCGTCATTTCATTACTGGCTCAAACACACAATCTATATCACACTATCTTTATAACTATGCACATTACTTCCATAACATTTATCTACAAATAATTACTATGTTAATTAGTATTTAAGAAATTACTCATTCTAGACCTCTCATATGCTTTATTCAACTTAATTGTATCTCGTGTAAGTTTAAACCCAATGAAATAGAATAATTTTTAAAGAGAAAGAAGTTTGAATTGAAAAGAGTGAAAAATTTTGGAGGTGTGATTAGAATAACAAGTAGAATCAGATTTGAAGTTTGAGTGAAATCACGATCAGAATTGTTGAAGAAATTCAAGTAAAATCAAGGAAATTCATTTGAAAATGCGAGTTTGCTCACCAAATTTTGAAAACTTTCATGAAGCCTAAATTTAAACACAATTTGAATAGCAATTAGAATTGAAAAATAGAGTAGGAAACATCAAATTGAATTGTACAAATTTAGTTCAAAATTTGAGTCAAATCATAAGAACAAAAGTATTGGATTTTTGTAAGTATGATCACAGGTTTAGTTCAAAAAGCTACAATTTGACTCACACAAGTAGATTTTGTGTGAAAATAGCACAAAAATAGGGGAAGTAACTTTTTATTCAACCTTCTATTGAAAATATTTATTTCAATATGTTTTGAAAGTTTGATCAAGCTTATAACTTTGTTATTTCCACAACAAACCAAATAACACCTCAATAGATCTAGTCAACCTCAAATTTTGGCAACACAATCACCAAACACTTGTCTTATCCATTTACATGAACTAATCAACAAATCATAGACAAGAACATATCATAATTCACAAGAAAGGAAAGGATTACTCACCTTTGCAGTTAGAAATAAACAAATCAAACAAATCTCACAAAGATCTTCAATATTCTTCAAGAACACAAAGAAGAGCTTATTAGTTTTTAGATTGATTTTTCCTCTTCAGCTAATCATATATAATTAGATTATGATTCCATTTAATATAAACAAACTATTTCTAATATATTCAAGCTCTAAAACACCATAAAAATTTGATTGATTCATGTGTTGAATAGTGAAATAGTGACAATAGATTTCAAAAATTTATAACTCAACTTTAACTCCATGAATGAACAAGATTTTGATATCAAATTTAAGAAAAAAGAGAGAGGAGTCTACTATAAAAATACAAGAAATTTATATGGAAGGATGAAGGATTACCTAAAGAGAGAAGGAGAACTTGTAGTGAAAGAGAATAAACTTGGAGAAGAGGATGAAAGGTTGCGTAAAGCAACCAATAAGCTTAAAAGGAAAAAGGTAGCCACCACTTAAGGGGAAACATGGAAAAGAAACTTGTTCAACTCCCTTTGACTTCTTCTTTAACAAGTTTTGTAGTTTTTTTTTTCTTGTTTTGTTGACTTTCCCAATTTCTTCACCTAAGGTCCAAAATTGATTGCTCACATTCGCCAATGGCCATGAAATTTTGATACAAATTAGTTAAATTAATTACATTCATAATGACTATAAGTTTACACTTACTAAGCACCTATAGCCCTAGTTTCAATCTTTCTAGAGTTTTTTTCAATATTAAATTTTAAAAACACAAATTTTGCTCAATGAGCATCCGAATTGAGAACTTCCACCTTTTGAAAATTCCTATCATTCATAAAATATTTTTCCACTATGTTTGAACACTTTGTATCCCAAAATACATAGTTTCAAATTCTCAAACTTTTCAAAGTTATAATTTTTTAGATTTTTTGAAAAGCTATTTTGTTATTAAAATTCATTTTAGAAATTTGGGATGTTACAATAATGATCTTCATATTCAAAATAGGAAATAAAATAAGCTTTTGAACATTAATCTATAAAAGAGGAGTAAATTATCTACTCACCTTTAAAGGTAGTAAGATAACTCCTGATTATATCTCAAATCTCAACTTTCCGAAAATAGCTTATCCAGCAAGTTTATTGAAACCTAACAACTATAGATTATCAATTGTCTCCTAAAATCAATTTTTTTTTATTGAAATCAAACATTTTAATCACTTAAATTCCATTCTAAGACAAAAGAAAATCAAGTTTAGAAAGAGTAAAAATGTGCTCACTTGTTAGATACAGTGTTAGGATTTTTAGGCTAACTTTGTTGGTTGAGCAAGGGAAGGAGATGAACTGGTCTTATTGTCACCTTCAGCTATCGATTGTAGCTAGTCATCAACCACTTCAAATTGCCAAGCTCTGATCAAAGAAAATAGGATTCAACCCCAATCAGCTAAAACAATAGGGCAGATTTCCATCGGTGATAACATGCAATTGGAAACGATAGGACACTAGAAAGGATGATAGCGTGTGGAAGAAGACTGGCCCAAAGAAGTTCACTGGTGGTTAGAGCTCTTTAATAGATTGGTAGTGGCGAGGAAAGTAGGGGACCCTAATAACCTATTGAAGACAAAATGTTGGACAATAAATTTTTATTTGGTTCAGAGGATGACGACGATGGACAACCTTTAGCAAGGGTGAGGAAGGCGGAAGTAGATTAGCCAAAGGGACGTTAGGATTTGTCCTCTACATTCTCTATTGTTTGACATAGAGCAAAAGGAAAAAAAATAAATGGGGTTTCTAAGAAAAGAAAAGGGAAAAATTATTATATTTTTTTGTAATTATTCTTTTACATTTTAATCCATAAAAAATGATTTTAAACACCTTTTTATAATACACTTTATTTACAATATAACACATAGGTAAAAATAAACAAAACTAAATTATACTTCATATCTATTTAATTACTAACACACATAACACATAATTTAACAAATATACTTACTAATTTAATTTATTTTCTAAATTGGTTATTATTAACAAGCATAACACAATAGGTGCACATCCTTCTAAGATGTCAAAATGAGAACAAATCTCAACACAACAATGAGACAGGGTCTAAATGTCTTCATCAATATGCCATAAACAAATGTCCACTATCAACAATGTCATATATACACACATATATATATATATGAAACATATGACAATATCATAAATATTTCACTAATCTTGAGATAATAATAAAACTAGTTCATTGTTTCAATAAGAAACATGAAACTCTCACTAACCTTAAACACTGAAAGGCTTAGCCAAACTTATTCTAGACACTTGTTCATGAACAATTTTACACTAAGCCTTTGGTTAGTTGATTCATAAGCATACGATCCATGGCAACTTGTATGATGCTCTTCTCTCTAACAAATTAATACTTAATATTAAAATAGTTCTACAGGCAATACTTTCATTATTATTTTAAAAGAAGCTCATTGTAGCAACACTGTTGCAACATATGGTTAAGGTCTTAGATATGCTCTATATAACTTTGAATCCAGATATCATACTCCTTAACCAAATAGCATCATAAGTGACTTCACAACATGTGACACACTCTACCTCTAGAGTAGAGGTTGCTATAATTGATTGCTAGATAGATTTCATGGTAAAACTCCTTCTATCATCATAAAGATTCATCTAGATATCAACTTCATATCATCTGGATAATTCACAAAATCATGAGTCAAATTAGCCTACAACAATGACATTACCAGATTTGTAATAGGTTGTCACACCCTATAAAAAAAAGACATTTTTACTTGAAATATTGCAAAACTACTTTTATAAATCTATAGAAAATTTGATAGAGTTTCCTTTGTTTTTCTAATATTACCAGGGTTGTAAGCCTTCCATACGACCTCATTCACAACATTAGAATTTCACAAGCAAAAAAAATACTGAATGCTTAGTATAGGGATATACAATATCATTAAAATTTAAACGTATGCACTCAAGGGATTGTTCTATTGCCAAATGTTACTCCAAGCTTTATGCATTCTGTCTCTGTTAAGGTGGTCCATATGGTAAAGGTAATCCTACAATCTAAAACATGATTTAAAAGAGACAAAATGAGTTTCAAAGAAACTCAGTGAGTAGGTTGCTTACTAATGTTTGAATTAGTCCAAGGTACTGCTTATATCTCTACATGCTACAAGTCATAAATTTCTAGATAAGAATTCAACTAACTTTTATATATAAACATATATCTGTTTAGATACACTCACATTCTTTATAGACATTAAAGGTGGAGTTATTATTATTGAAAATGTCCTATAATTTTGAAACTATACAATTATGCCCACTTTTATATAAAATCCTTACTAGAAGAAACAATTTGTACTATCTTACTTTATTCATCATTTACCCTTCAAAACTAAAATCTACATTATGCAAAGTTCAAAAGATTAATCTAATAAAACAAGTTGACTAAACTATTACCAATGCAATGCAACAAGTTTATCAATGCATGTATAACATCATCAAGTCAATCAACCTCATTCAACCAAGCCATTTTTCCCCAATCAAAAAGGGTTGTTTAGCTTACTCTATTCCTCACTCATTTCATTCAATAACAGTTTTCACTTCAACAATACAATTAACATCTACTAATATATAGTAAATAAATATAACATAGCCATTCAACCTAAGTAGCCAAAAAGTTAGATAACAGTGGTGGACAAAAGAATAATCTCAAACATATGAAATTCCTCTTTGAACTTTCAAACAACTTACCATTTGTTCATGTTATCATAGTAATCTCCATTTCTTCTTATCACTCCACCAGTGATACACCCCTTTATCACTCCAATAGTGTTAATAGGCATATACAATATTTATCAATTGAAATTCATGTAGGTTTTTTGAATAGTTCATATAGTAATCCACATCTTTGTACAACACATACTAATATGATCTCCCATGGAGATACCCATGGACCTACTCCAATTCAACAATATTTCAACACCAAAATTGAAAGGAAAATCAAGGGTATTGACACCACACTCTAGAAAGATAGGAGGAGAGTGATAAGTGATAAAATTGATGCCACAAAAAGGAAACTCTTTGATAAGTCTTCAAGTTCTAGTAAGAATCCTAGGAGAGCACTTGCTTAAAGAGAAACACTTCTATTTCATAAATTTGTCAAATCTGAATGGTCAGGGAAATATGCCTTCCCTAATAACAATTACTCACTAGAATGAGCTAGATTAAAGTCCCAAACAAGCCAGCTATAAAGTTAAACAAATATAGCCAAGAAAACACATAAGTCTGGGCCACTACAAATAGTCAAACACAAGCCATAAAAATAGTCCAAGTGGCCCTTCAAAGTGACATTAAAGTCAACTAAAAACTAGCCCCAAAAAATTATAAAATAAAAGCTCAAAAATAACCCACAAATGTTATACAAAAATAGCCCAAAAATATGTTGAATAAATTGGCCATGTGTGACACAAAGAGGCTTCCATGTTAGAGCCCAAGGTGATACCAAATGGGTGCTTCATAGGTTGACATGTGGAACAATTAAGTGGTCCTCAGTGGATGGCAAAGCTTCCAAGCAAATGATCATTGAACCTTTAAATCCTACCTCATCATGGGATCTCCAAAGTGTATGACAAAGCCTTTGGATTGCTTCTCTCATCTTCTATGCCTTGGCTCTAGTCATAAGTTCACTTGGAAATTCAAGGCTTCTTGGTGATCTTTGGCTTGGTCCTCCATGTTCTCATCACTCCCTGCCTCCTCAAAAGGATTTGACCTCGAACCAAAACCTACATCAAAAGGAGAAAAGTTAGCAACATTAAATGTAGCACTAATGTTAGAATCACCCAGAAGATCTAATTTGTATGCATTGTCATTTGTCCATGCCACCACTTGAAAAGGCCCATCTCCTCTTGGATGGAGCTTTGTCTTCCTTTGAGCTAGAAATCTTTCTTTCCTCATGTGTAACCACACCTAATCATTTGGCTCAAACACCATTTTCTTTTGAAATTTATTGGCTTATTAGATGTATTGTTCTATTTTTCTTTCTATGTTCTTCCTCACTTACTCATGGAGTTTCTTCACTTGTTCGGCCTTCCTCTTCCCATCAAGGCTAGCATGCTCTCCAATTAGTAATGGCAACAAATTTAAAGTGATTAGTAGATTAAAACCATACACAATTTCAAAAGGAGAATATTGAATGGCTCGAATGTACACTCCTATTATATGCAAACTCTACATGAGTTAAACATTGTTCTTTAAAGGACTTTTCAAAAATAGCTTAAGAACTTCACATCTCTATTAGAAACTAAAGGTCCCAGATAAAGATATATTATGGATCTTGCCTTTATTCCTTTAGGAGAATTTATATACTCCTTTAAATTTGACATGATTGCAAAGAATAGTTTTGTGTTAAGAAGAATTGTAGAGAATTAATCAGTAAATGTGTAGAATATAGAATTAGCAATTATGTGGTAGGAATATAAATGCAGGAGCAGAAAAGTAAAGATTCAATGCATAAGGTTTTTAAAGTGGTTCAACTTGAATTGAAATCGTAATTCAAGTCTCTCTACTTGATAATCTTCAACTAGATTACCACTTCTATTATCAAAATATTAGGATTAAAAATAAGCTTATGAAATGTCAGTTTTACACACAAGAATTATAATAGAGATCTTGCTAACCTAGAAGATTTTCACCCAGCTCTTCCAAACCTAAAATCACAAGAATTTCTATAGGCTCTTGCTAACCTATACAAGATGTCTATCAACCTAGAAACTTCAAAAGAAAATACAATATAAGAAAAGATAAAAGTAAAGTAAGAAATACAATACCAAAAAGTTTGAGAGAAAAATCCCAAGTAGCTAATGTCAATTTTGCAGAAATTTGATATGAAATCCTCTTGATTCAAAGATGTAATAAGGTAGAATCAAATCTGAATAATCTTTGATTGCTTTATGATTTTTGAACTTGAAGAAGAGAGAAAGATATGAAAAACTTATGAAGACTGAAGGTTGTTAGGGATTTTATAACTACTGTAACTGACTGTAACAGAATAACTAATTTTCAGTTTGTGAATCAATTCTTAAATTGACTCAAAGTAAAATCCCAACCTTCAGTTTTAAATTTTTTTTTTCAAAGCTTTTCCTCATGAATCGATTAATGAATTAATTCGTATAGATTTTTTGACATGAACTGATTAGTGAATTGATTTAGAAGATATAAAATCATTTTTACAAAATCTATACTTATGAAATATTTTTTGCTTGAAAAATATTTGATTTTTTGCTTTCTTTTAGTGGTTTGTTCATACCTCATTATATCAAATAAGAAATATTTTCTTGAATTAAATTTGATTTGAATTCACTTACAAAAGATCTTATAAAAATAAAATAATTGCTAGACCTAAATTTGATCTTTTGAATCACATATATACTTTAAACCTGCAAAACAAATTAAAATAAATAGTGAAATATGTTGTTTGATAGTAATGTAAATGATTTAAATTAAAATTATTTTTCAACATCAAAATTAAGAAATATGTAGCTAGAGTAACCTAGGCTAACAATCTCCCCCCTTTTGATGGTGACAAACAATTTTAGATCAGATTCAAAGTCTATCAAAAAATAGTAAAATTTTTATTAAAAAATTATGTTTTCTTTGATTTTGAAATTTTCTTGCCTTTTTGAAATTTTCTCCCCCTTTTTAATTGAAAATAATATCTCATTTGAAATGCATCATTTTCACTTTGAGATATCTAAAATTTATGGGATTTTTTTTTTGAAAATTCCATATTTCTCCCCCTTTTGGCACATCAAAAAGTAATAATGCATAATATCATAAATATGTACCAAAATATAATGAAAGAGAGCAGAATATAGTATCAGGATTTAATCAACATTTATATGTCAATTTTTAGAATTAAAAAATCATATATATCATCATCTTGTATTCAAGTATCAAAAATTAAAAGCAATATAAATTTCAACAGTCATAACAAATCCTAAGAGTAAAATATATGTCATCCTAAATCGAAATAAAATCCAGAATTTGAATATCAGAATAAAATCTAAATCAAAATGTAATATCCATGAAAATATTAATCAAAGTCAAATTACATCACAAAATTAAAATATAGTCTGAACAACACAATAATAGTAAGAAGAGAGGGGAATGGGTCTATGGGATATAGATATCAAATAGTAAGATAAGCACAAAAATAACTACTTAGCAGGAGGTGAATCTATCCTTTGTTATTCTGCATCTTCATCCTATTGTTGTAGTTATTGTCTAATCTCTTGAGCTTGAATTTCAAGTGATTTTAGCATTTGGTTGATTTCATTGTCTTTATTACGACTTTCTTCTTCCATATGAGACATTCTTTCTTCTATAAGGTCAAACCACATTTCTTGATTATCTGATATTTTGTTCATTTGATCTGACATGTGTTTGTGTAGTCTTTCTATCATTTTAGCTAACCTAGCTTCAGCTTTACTAAATATCCTAGCTGAGCTTGAAACTTTTCCAAATGGTTGAGTAATTTTTGTTCTCTTTCTAGTCCATTTCCCTTGCTCATTTTCCTTTTGTCCCATTTTGTATAAATGTAATGCAGTAATCATTGTGGTTGCATTTGTTGGTGCAATAAGAATTTCATCAAAAAGTTTTGTTTTGAATTTGGTAAAGAAAGGAGTAAGAATCATGCCATAAGGAAGAAAACCAATGTCTATTCTCTTAGAACATTCAGCCATGTATTTCAAAATGTAATATGGAAAATTGAAATCCAATTGATTTTTAATAATCCATATTAAAAATAATTCATCTCCCATTATTTGTGTAAAATTGGTGATCCTTGGCAAAATAATTTTGCATAAAGCATAATATAGAATCCTATCTTTAGGAGATAAGCTTGTTATAAGCAGTTTCCCACTTCCATCTTTTGGTGTGGAGTGGGGAAATAGTATTCTAATGGCTACTTCCTTACTATATTCAACATAAGATCCTATAGTAAGCTTTGGAGGTGTATTATCCATACCAAATTCATTAGCAAACAATTCAGAATCCATAACCACATGTTTATGCATGACATAACAAGGTAGTTTTCCATTAGTATCAGCAAGATTGGCATAAAACATTTTTACTAACCAAGGATAGGCAGTTCCTTTGAAGGTCAAAAATTTTTCTAACCTATATTTTGCTAATAGTTTAGGAAAATAGGAAATTTTCAATAACTGATCACTAAAATATTTTAAAGGTTTAACTTTCTTATTTTCAAGAGAGAGATATGCTGCATACTCATTGGATGATTTGAAGAATGATTCTTCATCTATTGATTAAGTTGCCTTTACTAGTGATTTGTCCTTGCACTTTGCTGTGAGTTTGATCCTTTTTGCCATTTGTATTGAAATTTTTGAAAAATTTGAAGTTTCTACACCTAGGTTTTTGGGCTTTGATTTGGGGCTTTTCAATTTTGGCTAATTTTTGTGAAATCAATTAGTCAAAAAAGGTTTAAAATTGCATTTCTAATGTTTCTATAGAACAAAATTGGGTAAAAGAGTGTTAGTGGATAAGATTTGAGGGATTTTTTTAAGAGAGAAGATGATAGAGTTTTAGCTAAGGGTTAAGAGAAGTACTGGGAAATGAGTTCGACATCAATTTGAGTATATATAGTATTACACCTTGAATCAATTTATAGAGCAAAAATTTAATAATGAATCAATTTAGGTTTAAATTTACTCATTAAAATTCATAGGGGAATTGATTACTGAATCGATTCATAGATGAGTGGATTTTCAACAAATCGATTATGGAATCGATTCTTCCAAAAGTCTTTAGAAAAATTTTAGAAATTTAGGTCTTCCTAAAACTTTGTAAAATTCAGTGAATCGATTGAAGAATCAATTCTCGATGTGTATTGTTCAAGAAGTGAATCGATTATAGAATCGATTCAAAAACTAATGACAATTCTAGATAAATGCAAATCGATTCTGGAGATCCTAAGTGCAGTTTTTCTAAGTTTTTGTTTTCCGAAGGGTTATCCTAGTTACTCAAATACCCAGTTAGCATCTTAAAGCACTTGAAATCTCAAATTCTCTCCATATAACTACAAAACAAACTTAGCAACACCTCTTATGCTTAAGTTAGTAATTGCAATATACAAAACAACTATATAAAAAAAAAGAATGACAATTTACTGAAATTTTTGTGGGATTATCAATGTTTGTCTTGTCCTGAGTGCAACTTCTATCCTACATCATGAGTTGCTATCTTTTCTCTCACACAAACTTGCAAAACTAAAATTAAGTTTGCTTGGCTGGTGCCCAATAAGTTTTGGGTCCAAACTAGTCAGTAGACTCCATAGAAATTTTCTTAACATGATTTTGGGAATCACACACTTTTCTCGTTTGATTTTAATAAATATGTTCCATTCCTAAATGGACAGTCTCTGATACGATGGCCTTTATGATTTTAGTAATAACAAGTGATATAAGCAGAATTCCATCTCTTAGATTTTTTAGGCTTCTGCTATCTATATCCTAAGCCAACTTTATTTTGAAAACTTTTTTGATTTTCCAGCATGCCATTAGTTTCACATTGTGTTAGGTCCCACAATTAGATTTGAAATTCAACACTTGGATCTTTCCTTTATTTTTTCGGGGAATGTGTATATACTACTTATATGTAATAAATTTTTCTTTTGTAATCTCAATAGAAATTGTGATTTATTATTTTAATCAAGGGGTATAGAAGAATATTGATTGGTGAATATGTAAACAACAAAGTTAATAGTTATGCAACACGATTATGAATACAAGAGTAGAAAAGTACAGATTAAGACACAGTTTTTAAAGTGATTCAACTTGAATTGAAACTGCAATTCAAGTTGATAAATGAGTAAAATGTCTATAAATATGTTGATTATCACCTCTTAATTGGTTATTAATTTGTGGTTTTACTGTACTTTTTGT
>JANHAO010017275.1:0-14041 GCA_026873985.1 Saraca asoca
CACCAAATTCTACTGATAACATTTCTTAATTCTGTATGTGGATGATATTTTGCTTGCATCCATTGATAAGGGTTTATTACATGAGCTGAAATAATTTCTCTTTAAAAACTTCATATGAAGGATATGGGTGATGCTTCTTATGTCATTGGCATAAAAATCTTTAGAGATAGACATAAAGGTATTTTAGGTCTGTCACAGGAAATCTACATCAATAATATTTCAGAGAGATTTTGGATGAAAGATTGTTCACCAAGTATTGCCTCCATTGTTAAAGGGGACAAGTTCAGTTTGAACCAGTGTCCCAAGAATAATTTTGAAATGGAGCAAATGAAGAATATCTCTTATGCTTTAGTTATTGGTAGTATAATGTATGCTCAAGTCTGCACCAGACCTGACATAGTATTTGTTGCTAGTATATTGGGAAGATATTAGAATAATCCAGGTATGGACCACTGGAGAGTTGCTAAGAAAGTTTTAAGGTATTTTCAAGGGATGAATGACTACATGCTTATGTACAGATAAACAGATAACCTGAAAGTAATTGATTATTCAGATTCAGACCTTATTAACTGCATTGATTCACGTAAGTTAACATCTGGGTATATTTTCATGCTTGTCGGTGGAGCTGTATCATGGAGAAGTATGAAGCAGACTTTGACAACTACTTCCACTATGGAAGCTGAATTTGTTTCTTGTTTTGAGGTTACGACGCATGGTGTATGGATAAAAAGTTTCATTTCTAGGCTTAGAATAATTGATTATATGCCTAGGCCATTAAAGATATTTTGTGACAATTCAGCTGTAGTCTTTATGGATAAGAATAATAAGAGTGATAGTCGAAATAAGTATATCAACATTAAGTACTTAGGCGTAAGAGAATATGTTAAGAATAAATCAATGATCATTGAGCATATTAGCACTGAATTGATGATAGTAGATCCTTTGACAAAAGACATGCCACCATTTAGGTTTAAGGATCTTGTAGAATGCATGGGCCTTGGTCCTTTAGCTTGATTTCATTGTATGAGACAATGTTACTTTTAATGAAACTCTATTTCAGTCATGATTTTTCTCATTTTGTCTTATATATGCGTATATGCTTATTTGTTAGAGAAACATCAATAAAGTTTGGACCTAGAATAAACATAGGGTTTATTCATTCAGTATTCTGAACTAATGTTAAGATGCAAATACATGTGATACATAGAAAATAATACTCATTATAAAAGAAATTACCGCTATGATTTATGTATTTATTTTTTACCTTGGCAAATTGTGGTATGTATATTGGCCAAGTGAGAGAATGTAAAATAAGGCTTTACAGGCACCGGTGGATAAGGCTTTGCAGTTTTGCATCGGTGGATAAGGATTATCGGATGTTACAACAGCCTATTGAAAGTTTAGTAAAAGATAAAAACTGTAAATGATTATTTCCTTCTTATCTGGCCAATATACATATCAGATTAAGATAAGGATTTGTTGTTAGTTCAAATAAATCCTAGCAAATTAAATTTTGAAATTTTTGGTGATGGACCAAAAGTCCTATAAATAAAGGTGTTTTGGGTACTTGATGCCATCAACTACTCATACAGAAGAAACACCATCGTTTTGAGAAATTGAGAGGTATTGGAAGCTCTCAAACGCAGTGCAAAAAGAGGAAGAAGCAGCAATTAAGAATGAATGATTGGAAGTAATAAGTCTAATCCAACTTCCGCTATGACTCTTATTTTTCATCTTTATGTGTTTAGAATATGCTTACAAGTAGAGGTGATTAATCAAAATTATATAGGAAGGACAAAGTTTGATTTTCAACTATCTCCCGTTTGGAATCAATATAAAAATTAGAATTTAATTACTATGAATTTGAATAGGTTAACAGTTTTTTTTTCATAGTTTTATTGGTGTGTGATTTAGATAGATTATAAATAACTTGTTCAGCTGATCTTTAAATTGCTTCTCAAAACATAATATGAACCTCAATGCCTGTTTACCAGGGGCGGACGCAGGAATCTAAACCAGTGGGGGCTGGCCCGGATCCAAAATAAGAAAATTTATAATTTAATCCTAAATTTTTTATTTTTTTTATTAAGATCCATTTTAAATTTTTTTTTTCAATTTAGTTCCTGTCGAATTTTCAATTTAGTCTTTTTATCAAATTTTTTTTTTAATATTATAATATTTTTTAAAAAAAACTTGAGTGGGGGCTTGAGCCCCCACTGGGCATACGTTGGATCCGCCGCTGCTGTTTACCTTATTAGACAAGAGAGATTGGCGGAAGAGAGGGGGGGCTTGCTTTCTATTTACTAGAAACGGTGCACTGCCTACAATGCTGGATCCTTCTTGGTAAGGCATGTAACAACTGTTCCTTCTCCATCATGCCAGACAAAGCTTATTTATTCCATCTGTCTTTCTAACAAATAGCAACTTCTGCACTTTTACTTTCTTAAAATAAGCAATCACAAAAAATGAGCTCTTTCCCTTCACATCAGCTTTGCGGTTGCATTGCCAAAAATTACAAACATTGGAGTCAGCTCAACGTCGAAAAATATCTTTATTAACATCATCAGATGGAATAATTATTAAAGTACTTAATGGATGTAATTTATTCATGTAAAATTATTTTAGGACTTTTTTGATTGATAACAAATATTTTATCATTTAAATGCTTGATTTATAGATTAAGTCAAAACTTTATTTTCATAAGATATTTCATTTCAAACTCCTTTTTCATATGTTAAATTACTTTTGAAAACTCTTCATGAATTTCAATATTATTCAAATCATTAGTATATGCTATAATTATAATAAACTATGATTCAAATTTCTTTATAAAAACACTTGCAGGACAAATACATTAAAAGGGGATGAATTGGTATTTAAATCACAAATTTATAATTTTAAGCAAGCGTCCCTTAAACAAAAGTAATTAATAAATATTAAAGGATCAAGTCAATAGCACATAAAGATAAGCAATTAAAGTGTATGAAAAATAAAAAAATATGAATAGAGATTGATAGCACCAATATATCTTCGTTAATGAGCTTATGGTTCACCATAGCATTTATTTAAATCTTTATAAACTATAACATAAACTTCAAATTATTTGTAATTTAAGATATCTTAGTTAGTGAACTTCTGATTCACTCTAATATTTATTTTAATTTTTATAAACTGTTACATTAACCTCAGGTTATACGATATCAAAACAAGGAAATAAAGTTCTCAATTAAAATAAAAAAATAATTTACATCATGAATAATAGCATTAAGAATGGAAGTTAAAAAAAATTTAATCATAAATTAATAACGAATCTAAAAAATACGATAAAATTTTTTTGAATATAAATATAAATTTCATATATACAATATTCTGCAAAGATATGATATAACATATGGATAAAGAAATTAACATTAAGAAATACATAAGTTAACAAACAAAAAATTTCATGTATTACATCCTTCTAACAAATTTATAAGACTAATGAGTAATCATGCAAGGAAATCCACATGCATAAGTCAATAAAGAATAGAAAAATGCTTTCATATAACTATAACATCAAATTTCTTATTTGTTTTCTTTTTTCCAGAATTGATTTGGCGCCAATTATAAATCAACAAAAACAATATTCAAGAGTAAATAATATAATATAACATATAGATCATATCATAAAAAAATGAAGTTAAGGAAAAATCTCTTTCTTTTATTTGAATCTAAAGACTTTCGTATTAACAACGTGTTATAAAAATAAAACAAAAATATTAAAGTGATAGATGAAAAGAATTAAAATAATATAAAATAAGTTTTCTTTTAATCACAATTATATAGAATCCTTATTCAAAATTTAAGAAATAATTAGATATAAACTTAATCAAGATAATAATATATAAATAAATAAAAGAAATATAATGGACATACCGAGAATATAATATTTATATCATATATTACATTCTTTGGGTATTTTGTCAAAGTCAAGGCTATGATACACACATACTTAAACCATTGCTTATAATTTTAACTTTTAATGACACCAATTCACCCTTCATGGATAACCCATATCCGTTCTTCGGATGCTCGGCCAGCGGTCTCCATTAACCACTTTCCGGCCACATTATTCCCCGCGTAGTTGATGATGACGCTAGGCTACATAGACCAACATGTTGGACGCACAGCTGACACGGTTTTGTCAGCTAGAGAGATTTTGAACTTTAGGGGCATTGGGCTTGTGAAACCCGAAACAAGCTGGCCTTCCATGGGCAATGGGGCCCAAGTTGGTGTGGATTGAAAAGGAGTAACTCTGTAAGTATAATTCTAAAGGCCCAAAAAACAAACATAGTGTAGTAGAATTCTCATACTTCATGTTACTTTTGGGACTTGAACACCTTTGGAAGAAAACTTCATGCAAGTGATAAGGTTTTTTCTTTTTTCTTTTGCGCTCTAATGAAGATCTCAATCTTGGTCCAATATGTGGGCAATTTTGGGCTTCCTAGACCCAATATGACAAGCGATAATCAGATAGATTAGAGTGCGTGGTAATGATCATGAATATGTGCACATCCATCTGTCTTATGTATCCATGGAGATACTTTTTAATAAAAGGGATTCATTGGAACACCTTTTCTTTTGAAAATGCCACGATCGGACTTATTTTGGACACGTTACACTATCCCATTTTATTATTTATTTATTTTTATTTTTATTTTCTTTGACTCTTTCAAAAATTAAAATATACAAAATTAAAATATTAAATTCTAATAAATCTTTAAAATCAACTTACTATTATTATCTTTATCTTTTAAGTTTTAATTTTTTATTTATATTTTTACTTTTTGAGAATCAAGAAGGAAATTTTATAATAAAAAAATTAAATTAATTAATTCTCTAAAATTAAGTTTCTACATTTATAATAAAATTTTAATTTTATTTTTATTTATTATTAATATTTATTTTTTCTTATTCTCCTTATTTATGGGTTTTTGAAATTGAGTAGCATAAATTAGAAAATCAAATCTTAATTAATTTTTTAAAAATTATTTTCCTATGATTACCTTTATGTCTAATGCAAGTTTTTAGTCTAATTTATGATTTTTTTTATTAAGATTTTACTGTTAAAATATTTACCTTTTATTGTCAAATTACACTTTCTTATAATTAGTTAAAATTTTAAATATTTTATGAGATAATAAATATATATAATTATTATTCTTTAATATTTACATTTACAATAATTATTATGCTTTTAAATTATTTTGTAACCATGTAAATTTTATTATGTCTTTGAGGTATTTGGTAAGAAGTTTTTTTTTAATCAATTTTTAGCTTATTTAGTGGATTTTAGATGTTTGATTAAATTAATCAGTTACTATAGGTGCTTGATGAAGAACTGTTTGATTCAACTTTTTAAATTAGCTGATTGACATTTATGATGTAAAAAAACACCAATACCCTTTTTATATCACTATTAATTTATAAAAAACAATAATATGAGTAATAACAATAATAATAATTAATAATATTAAACTCATTTTTATCTAGCATTGGCTTTTTCTTGATAAAAAAATTTATAACAAATTATAATAACTCATTTCTTAAAAGAAAATTTAATAAATAATATATTATAATTATTTATTTCTTAAAAAATCTAATAACTATAATAAATTATAATTATTTTTTAAATAAAAATCTAATAAATAATAGTTACAATTATCTATTTTTTAAAGAAAAAATGATAAATAATATATTAAAATATGAAATATTATTAAAATAAAATAATACTCAAATAAATAATAAAAAATATATATATATTTATATATAAATAATTAATAATAAATAATTTATTTTACTAAATATCTTTATATAAATATCTAACATTATTAATCTATAAAATCAGATTAACTAACTATTAATACAATCAACTGATTGTCAAATAGGACATTTGATATAGTTATCACAATAGGTATAAGTGTCATAAAAAATTTAAATTATATTATCACTTATATGAACTTATAAGAAAATATTATTTATTTAATTTTTATATATTATAATTTAGACATTACTAATAATCTGAAATATATAAGTTTATTAGGAAAAATTCCAACAGACTTTTTACATACATTATGCAATGCTATTTTTATGTTTAAATTCTCTCGATTAATTTCTGTTTTTTTTTATATCAGTTATTAATAATGATTAATTTTTAGATAAATATAAAGCGGACATAAAAACAAATATGTAGGAGTAGAGTTTTTCTTTTGCATCTGAACATTTATAGGCAATATTTTTGCATTGTGTCTGGAAGCCCTAATGCAATAACAAATGGAAAAAAACTGTGGCTCGATTGGGCCAATAACAAAGAACAGATAGCTGGGAAAACAAACAGATATATAGTATAAATGAAAAGAAGTGTATGAATCCACTGATTCAGTGATCTTCAACTACGTTTGAAATTTTGCACAAGGAAGCATGTTGACAAAATTTAAGATCCAAAAAGCATAAAATTAAAAGGCACAAATATTTAATATGGTTGGACTTTTAACATATTCATCAGGTGAAGAAAGTAAATAAAATCTATTATAAAATTAAATTGAATACAAAGTGTTTAATGATCACTCTTAAACTCACATCCCAAATATACTCAAAATATCTCATTGTCTTCCTCTAATTGACATTATGTGCATATATTCTTCACTTTCAATACAAATAATTTCATCAAAAAGATTAAGAGTAAATTGTGAAATTTTGTTGACTGCATGACATATGAAGCAGCTAACAAAATTTGTTTTCCTTGTTCTATTTTTCAGGAGATAAAGAAATCAAAGTGATTGTTTGAATTATGACCATCACATTATGCTATTTTTTAGGCATTTAATTGATATGCTCAACATCTAGTAGATTTTTTTGCAATTCAATTTTTTATTTAGATTTTTCTATAATTCATTTTCATTATGTTGCATAAATAGGTGCTTTATTGCTTAATAAAATATAGACTTCTGCAGTTTCAACAACATTTTGTTCTTATTATTTTTGCATTTTGGTTTTCTAAATAACCAATAAATTAGTATCAAAGCAATATCTTGAGAGACTTGTGAGATTGAGTAAGCCCAAACATAATTCCTAAACACTTATCACTTATCCTTACACAAAAAAAAAAAAAAATCACAACCTATTCAAAATGAATTCAAAACCTTTATTCACTACTTTTGCACCTCCAGTGTTTGATGGAAACAATTATCAAATGTGGGCTATTAGAATAGAAGCCTATCTTGATGCCAATTGTTTGTGGGATGTTATTAAGCAAGAATATGAAGTTCCACCCTTGTCAGGCAATCTAACCCTTATACAAATCAAAACTCATAAGAAAAGGAAGCAAAGAAAATCAAAAGCAAAAGCAACCTTCTTTGCAACTATCTCATTCTCACCCACCCTTTTTACTAGAATAATGACGCTGGAAACAACCAAGGAAATTTGGGAGTTCTTGAAGCAAGAACATGAAGGAAATGAAAAGGTCAAAGGGATAAAAATGCTAAATTTGATTCAAGATTTTGAGATGCAAAAGATGAAAGAATCAGAAACAATTAAGGAATACTTTAATAGACTTCTTGGCATTGTTAACAAAGTAAGACTCCTTGGTACTGATTTTTCTAATTCTAGAATAGTTCAAAAGATCCTAATCACAACTCTTGAAAAGTTTAAGGCTACAATTGCATCTTTAGAAAACTCAAAAGATCTATCAACTATCACCTTGGCAGAATTGCTATATGCATTGTAAGCACAAGAACAAAGAAGGCTTATAAGTCAAGAAGGATCTGTGGAGGGAGCTTTTCAAGCTAAATCACAGAACAACAATAATGCAAAAATAAGAAAAAAAATACAAAATAACAACAACAAACCCAGATGCTTTGGAAATAACAAAAACAATAACTAAAGCAACAATACTCAAATCTTTCCTCCTTGTTCCTATTACAAAAAAAAAAAAAAATCATCCCTAAAAAAAGTGTTAGTAAAGGCTAGATACAAGATGCCATAAGTGTGGTCAATTAGGGCACATGAAAAGAATATACAAGTCTCAACAGTAACAAGGAGAAGCCAAGGTTGCTGAGGATCAACCTCAAGAAGAGTAGTTACTTATGGTATCATGTTTAGCCACCAATAGCTCCATAGAAAGCTAGCTTATAGATAATGGTTGTACAAACCAAATGACATATGATCGAGAGCTCTTCAGAGAGGTTGACAAAATTGTCATTTTTAAAGTCAAAATTGGAAATGGAGCACACATTGTAGTAAAAGGCAAAGGAATAGTGGCAATCGAAGGCCATACAAGTTTGAAATTAATTTATGATGTTTTATATATTCCTGAAATTAATCAAAACCTTTTGAGTGTTGCTCAGTTGTTGGAAAAAGGCTATAAGGTGTTATTTCAAGACAAAAATTACATGATTAAAGATATAGAAGGTAGAAAGGTTTTCAGAGTTCAAATGAAAGGCAATAGCTTTGCCTTAGACTTGATGAAAGAGAAGTAGGCTACAGTACTCAAAGAAGATAGCAATGCAGTGCTTTAGCATAAGAGATTGGAGCATTTCTATCATACCACTCTATTCTTCATGAAAAAGAACAGTCTTGTGAAAGGCCTGCCTGAATTAGAGGAGGAGCTTCTTACATGTGCTACCTATTAATATGGGAAGCAGACAAGGCTCCCTTTTTCACAAATAATGAAGGGCTACACAAAAGTTATAATTAATACAAACAAATGTGGGAAGACCCATGAAAACACCATCATTCAATGGTAGTAAGTATTATATTGCTTTCATTGATTATCACATTAGAATGTGCTGGATTTATTTTATGAAGTTTAAATCTGAGGTTGCTGACATCTTTTGGAAGTTTAAAGTTTCAATGATGTTATGGGTGTTTTTCAGATTGTACAAAATGGGCCTGCCAAGGCTCGATAAGAAGTCGAGTCCAGCTATAGGGAGACCTAAATCACTTGACGGATGAGGTCGCTTAGCGAGGTGTCAGCTTATTAAGAGAGAACTTGAGGCGCAAGCTAAGGGCGAAGCAAGAACCTAACTTGTTAGGAAGGGCACTAGCTCCCTGAATGAAACACAACGTCCAGGCCATCCTTTAGTAGACTCATTCTACATGGATCCAGTGATGAGACTAGTCCGTGATAAGCAGGTCGTCCAATACAGGCCCAGGTTGCTGAGGTAGCAAGCTAAGCATGAGTACAGAAGTCTAGTCATCAGCTAAGAGCACACATTTCTAACTGACAGCTCAGTCTCTAAAACTGACACATCAGCTTCCAACAGTCTGACCATGATTTATCTAGAATTTATTATCAGATGCCAAGCATTTATTGCCCACTCGACGAAAATAATCATTTTGTTACTTGTCAAATTACACTTGTAACCCTTCCTTCTCCTATAAATAGGGGGGAACCTCTGTAAAAGATAAGAAGAAAAATAGACTGCATGCAGAAACTCTACCGTAATAGCAACTTAGCATTGTATCTCCATTGAGTCTCATAGACAAAATCATTAAACAGATTTAATACAACTCACCGTGGATGTAGGGGCTGATTGGCTTTAGTCGAACTACGATAAAAATTCCAGTGTTTGCTGTTCTTCTTCTTCTTCTCCTTCTTTCTTTCCCATTAGCTCACACTTTCAACTTGTAGTTTAGGGTAACATTGAACTTACACCCATTGACTGAATTTTTCTGTCAATATTTTGGCCCTAGAAGGAGGGCCCCTTCCTTTTCATCCTTAACATACCGCTGTAACTATAATGGCAAGAAGAAAAGCCGCCAGAAGCACAAAAGCCACCATTGGCTAGCTTAAGGGTCAGTTACAGCCTCAACGAGATTTTACTGCCCCTATAATGGGTGTTGTAGTTGGTAAGGCACCTCCCAATCCACACCAACCTGCTACCCTTAAAGTGAATGGAGCCTAGACTTGGTACTAGCACCACGAAGCTCTTAAGAATACTGTGAAGGAGTTAGTAGGCATGGTTAGAGCTCTGACCCAGGCACAAGCCCTGGGTGTGCAGAGACAAATAGGAGTCACTGTGCCAGAAGAAGGACCCCAGTAGTTAGGGCCTTAGCATAAAGAACCTGCTAAAGTTGAACGTCAGCGGGCTAGCTCCATCCACTCATCCAATTCGCGGTTAAGGTCAGAGGTTCATAGAAGTCATGAAGATGAGAGATATGATCAACAGCGCGAGAGCTCACATCAGGAAGAAAGTTCTAATGAGATGGACCATGGGCATAGGTCGAACAGTCACTCGCATGGTCATGAGCATAGCCGAAGACATAGGACCTTATACTGCCATTCTCGCGGTCAGAGAGATGATAGGAGTTGACAAACCACTAATCATCGATCTAAAACTCAGGACCCTGTGATTAAGGAGTTGCTTCAGAGGGTGAAACAACTAGAAAAAAGACCCGCAGCCCAAAGTAGCTAAGACTTTTATGAGGAAAAGATGTTGTTCACTAAAGAGATCAAAACAGAACCCTTTCCTCATAGGTTCAAGGTCCCCAAAATCCCATTGTATAATGGGGACAATGATCCATATAGCCATTTGGGCGTATTTAATATCCCAATGGACCTCTAGACTTCCAGCTTGTTGGTGAAGTGTCGAGTTTTCCTAACCACTCTCAGAGAGATACCACGAACTTGGTTCAGAAGTCTCCCATTTTGTAGCATTCATAGCTGGGAAGAATGCCAAGTAAGATTCCTTAACCAATATAGAGCACTAAAGAGACAACTTGCCCTATCTTGCCACTTAGTGACAGTCTTCCAGCGAAAGAATGAATTGGTCAAAGACTATATCACTCGATTCCGACACGAGGTCAGCAACATGGAGAACCCGTTAGATAAGAGTATCCTCATAACTATCTCGGCCAGACTTCACAAAGATGGAAAACTATATGAGGATATATACAAGTCTTGGTGAAAAGTTTGGGTGAGTTCTACGAATGCACTGCCAAAGACATTTGCTGGGAAGAAATCTTTAGCTTAAAGAAGCCCAACCAAAAGGAAGAGATGAGTGATTCCAATTGGGGCAAGAAGAGAGCTGGTAGCAGGAGCAGTAGTGTGAGCCGGAAGGATGACTCTGGAGGTTAGGCTGTGAAAAAGGCCAAAAATGGGCAGCCACAACGTCAAGGTCGCTATGACAGTTACACTATTTTGTTACACACTCCCGATAGGATCTTCACGACCAAGAGGGACAATAAAGACTTTGGGAGACCTAGACCTATAAAAGCTCCCCTCAGAAGAAGAGATCAAAGCAAGTTTTATACCTATTACAATGAAATTAGGCACCATACCTTAGACTATTGGGCATTAAAAGATGCCATTGAGAACCTCATCAAGAGAGGTTGCTTGAGGGATTATATGGTGAGACCCTCGGGACAGCGACCCCCATGACCTCAGCAATCGGGTAGCATTAGCAATAGCAGACCACACAGCACGAGGAAACACCTTCAATGAGGATCATTTTCACTATTCATGATGGATCTCACATTGCTGGCACCTCAAATAGGTCACATGACTGTTATGTGCGGGTAGTAGGCCGTGTCTTGCTTGAGAGTCATATGGAATGCAAAAGACTTGCCATAAAAGCTAAAGTAACCTCAGAAAGCATCACGTTCATGGAAGAAGATGCACGAGGAGTCCATGCCCCTCACAATGATGTGATAATCATCCGTGCCAAGATTGGCAATGTTGATGTGAGGAGAATAATGGTTGATGCTGGCAGCTCCGTCAATGTGATGTATAAAGGATGCTTTAACTAGTTGGGTATGAGTACGAGCCAATTGAATCCTTTCTCTGAACTCCTCTATGGCTTCATGGGAGACGGAATAGTGTCGAAGGGTCAGATTAGACTATCGTTCACTTTGGGAGATATAGACTACCAAGCAATTATTATGATAGATTTTTCAATTATAGATTGCCCTTCAGCCTACAATATGGTGCTAGGCTGACCTGCTATGAATGACCTAGATGTGGTCGCATTTACTAGGATGCTTACTATTAAATTCCTAACCCCAAATAGGGTTAGATGCATGCGGGGAGAGCAGCAAACTGCCCAACGCTGCTGCAAGGATGTAGTCAAGCTTGGAATATAAGCAAAAAAGGTGCATGTGATATCTGGAGGAAAGCCTCGAGCTATAAGCATCAAAGGGGTCAGCTATGACCTTAACCCTCACGAGATAAACATTGAATGAGCTACTGGTCTTGTTGAAGAGCTCGAGGAAGTGAAGGTTACTGAAACGGATACAGAGAGATGCCTTAAGTTGTGGAAGAGCTTGTCACCTGACATAAAAGTGTAGTTAGCCAAATTTCTTAAAGCCAATCTGGATGTCTTTGCCTAAAACTATGAAGATATGATAGGCATTGACCCTGGGGTTATATCGCACATGCTCAATATTGACCCTTGGTACAAGCCAGTTTGTTAGAAGAGAAGGCCAATGACTGTTGAGTATTATGCCACACTGAAGGAAGAAGTGGACAAGCTGTTAGCAAACAAGTTTATTCGAGAGGCCTACTACCTCACTTGGGTTGCTAACCCCATCCTTATGAAAAAGAAAAATAGAAAGTGGAGGATGTGCATAGACTTCATCGACTTAAATAAGGCATGCCCAAAAGATAACTTTCCTTTGCCAAGGATCGATCAACTTGTAGACCCAGTAGCGAGACATGAACTCCTTAGCTTCATGGATGCCTATTTGGGATATAATCAAATCCCGATGGTCATGTAAGATGAAAAGCACACCTTGTTTATCATCGATCATAGGCTATATTATTACAAGGTAATGCCCTTCGGGCTTAAAAATACAAGAGCAATTTACCAGCGATTGGTGAACCTGATGTTCTAAGAGCAGATCAGCAAAACAATGGAGGTGTACATGATGACATGTTGGTGAAATCCAAGTAGCTTGCCAACCATGTCTGTGATCTGGATGAAATGTTCCAAATTTTGAGGAGGTACCAATTGAAATTAAACCTGCTTAAGTGTGCATTCAGGTCATCTCGAGAAAGTTCCTCAGCTTCATGGTGAATAGTAGGGGGATCAAAGCAAATTTGAAAAAGATTAAAGCTCTTCTCAACATGTGATCCCCTGCTGGAGCCAAAGACGTGTAGAGCTTGAATGGCCAAGTTACAGCACTCAACAGATTCATCTTAAAGGCAATGGACAAATGCGTTCCCTTATTCGATATCCTGAAGAAGGTAAAGAAGTTTGAATGGATGTAAGAATATGAGGCTGGCTTCCAAGAACTTAAACAAAAGATGAGCTCTACTTTTGTCTAAATTGAAAGAGGGCGAGAAGCTGATCATGTACTTGGGGGTGTCCCAATAGGCCCTTAGCATAGCCCTAATATGGGAAGAGGGAAGAGCTCAGCTCCCTATCTATTATGTGAGCAAGAGATTGTTAGACACCGAGACGAGGTATTCACCCATGGAGAAGCTCATGTATTGCCTGGTCATGGTATCAAGGAAGCTACAACCCTACTTCCAAGCCCATAGCATAAAGGTTCTCACCCAATTTCTGCTTAGGCAAGTCTTATAAAAGACAGGCGCTTTAGGTCGGCTACTTAAATGGGCAATTGAACTTACCCAGTTCGATATTGAATACAAACCCAAACCGACGATCAAGGGATAGGCTCTAGTCGACTTCATTGCAAAATTCATGGGGCCCATGCAAGAGGAGGTAGAAACTTCAGAAGCCCTATGGTGGGAACTGTATGTGGATGGGTTGTCGAGCAATCAAAAGGCTGGAGTAGGAATACTCTTCATAAGCCTAGAGGGACATAAAATCCTCTATGCTTTGAGGTTTGGTTTCCAAGCTACCAACAATGACACCGAGTATGAGGCACTTTTAGCCAGGTTACGATTAGCTAAGGAGGTGCTAGCTGAAAAACTAAGGATCTTTAGTGATTCACAGCTTGTTGTCTACCACGTAAGTGTTAGATGAGGTGCAGCCAAGAAAGGGAAATTTCAAAAAAAATTTCTCAGACAAACCCTAAGGAGGCCGAACCCCATCTCCCA
>JANHAO010017276.1:0-14041 GCA_026873985.1 Saraca asoca
AATATCATATTTAAATTTATTAAGTTATCAATAATGATTTTTGTACAATTCCTCCTACCCCACCGGAATAATTATATTGAATAAACTTTATTGTATATGTTATCATCTATTTCCTCTGCCATTGTGATTTAATTTGCTTTCACATGCATCACGCTACATGTCCATAAGTAATCATTAATATGTCGACATTCAAAAGTTAAGAAAAGCTTTAGAACTGGCGAATTGATACCATTATATAGGCCTTTGCCACTAAAATTAGGTTACAACTTGATTAAAACAAAGAAAGTTGGTTTCCATATGATGGATTAGATACAGAAGTTCATTCTGATGCCATTTGTTGGATTTTAATTTATCACGTGATTCCACTGAGGCTTAGATCAAGGAAGGCAAAGGGAGAGATTAAACAAGGGATTATCATTCCCTATCCATCAATAGTTTATTTATCGTGGTAGATTTTTTAATACTCATCCCCAGCAAATCTTTAAATCCCCATACTTGTTTATATTTTTTATTTTATTAAAATGATATATTTTTGTCAATATTTTATTATATCTTTTTATAAAAATTTAAATTTAAATATGATAATAAAATAATAATTACATAAAAATACTTGTAATGCTAACATAACAAATTAAAAATAACATAAAATTTTAGTTAAAATTTATCTTAAAAAACTTTTTATATTTAAATCCAATAATTACATACATGCATTTATTATTATTATTATAGAAAGGGTTGAATAGTGTGATTTTCGTACCGGCACTATACCTAATAAAATTTTTACAAAAATCTCTTTACCCTTATGTATATCCATTTTTTAAAATCATATATTCGCACCGAGAGAGATAAAAATAACAACAGATTATTAGGTGTAGATCAAATTGCCATCCAACCTAGATCAATGCGGGAATGGACACACTGACCATTTGTTGCTTTCTAGGCTTGAAAGGATTTCATTTTGTAGATATATCATATATGGTAACGTGTGGGAATGGATGCACTGACCATTTGTTGCTTTCTAACAGGCTTCAAAGGAATTCACTTTATAGATATATCATATCCGGTGACAGGCTCAAAATTGTGATTACAATTGTAGTTGCATTTATATTATGATTATGGTTCCATATTACAGTTGCAACCTTGATTGTGGTTGCATGAATTGTAAATATACATGGAAAAATGCAATCGTTATAAATAAAATACGAAAATTTGTGGTTGCGAAATGATCTGTACAATAATCTTACACATAATATTATAATTACAAACTATAATTTAATATTATATTTGTGATAATTATAATTTGTAACCACAGAAAAATATAAATAAATGCAGCTTGTACAAAATTACAATAAATTGCAATTGTAATGTAATATTGTGGGTACCAACCATAATTTAAAAAAACATAAATGTGATGAGTGGTTCAATATTTCAAGGGACATGTGAATGAAAGGGTGCTGAAAAATAATTTCTTGAAGATATAGTTAAAAAAATTATATAAAAATTAATCCATATGTGACAAAAAAATTAATTGGATGATGTCAACTCGCTTCGTATATCTTCATATAACATAAATTCATATGTGATCCGATCTTCATTGTGGCAAGCAAGAAGATGTGCCAGAGCCCATGACTAGAGAAATCTCCTCCGCTCCGTTTTCGAACCCATCTGATAATAATGGTGGTGCTGCCACTGATCTTCCTGATTCACATCTTTAAAATTAGGAGTATGATTGACAAGCGGATCACCTGATGATAACATGCAAATCTCTAAACATTTATCATTACACAGGTCGTGTTTGATTTAAATATTTCTTATTTTTATTTTTAATAAAGAGAGAAATAAGATTAGAAACATGTTTAATTTAATTTTGTTAAAAATATTTCTTGAAAATATTTTTTAAAATGGACTAAAAATTGAAAATAGAAAAAAATTATTTTTATCATTTTCATTTTCAAAAGTTGAAAATACAATGACATTATTGTAAATTTTAAAATTTTTAATTAATTGAAAATAGATAAACAAAACATGTTTTCATCGTTTTCATTTCCTAAAAATAGAAAACACTAAACCTATTATATGTGAAATCCAAAATATCCTTAATGGGCTAACAAGTGGCCCAAGCGCAGCAATAATTCAGCTCATAGGACACTCAAAACGCTAAGTCTCAGTTCGCGCAACTAGCGCCTCCTCTGCTCAAGCTCACCCCAGCAAAAGCAAGCTTGACCTCACTACTTCAGAAGATAGCAGCTCTCCTAGATAGAAGGATCTAGCTTGCGAGGTGCAACCAACAACCTGGGAGCTCGTTAAGCAGGAGACCAGCATATGAACTACCCAACAAACACACGGGGTCCACCTACAGAAGGTAATCTGCAGGAGCTGACTTACAGGATTTTAGTCTATCCATCCTGTCTTGTACATTAAATATTTAATGTAATAGATTTACTGCATGTAAAATTACATTTGTAACCTCCTCTCCTCTATAAATAGAAGGAAGTAGATGAATATTGGAGAGGACTGATGCCATTATACTGAAACTCTATAAAAATACTTTTAGACTAATACATTACCATAGACGTAGGGTCCGGTTCTGTCTAGATTTAGCTGAATCACATTAAAAGCTCTGTGCTTTCTATTGCTCTTCCTCTTCTTCTCGCCTTCTTCATTCATTTACCACATTTACAACCAAATTATAGTTTGAGATCCGAAAGAACCCTCTGTTGACTAGAGTTTGACCCAAAATTAAAATCCACCATCAACATTTTGGCACCACCTATGGGGATCTCATTTGTTATTTAGTTTGTTTTCTGCTATAATGGCCAAAGGAAAAGCCACCAGAGCTTCAAACACACTACTTAATCCTCCAAAAAGTCATGTGTCAACGACAAACTCCTCCACCACTCCCGTCATCGGTATTGCCACTGGCTTGCCCTCGGCTAGTTCTGTTCAGCCAGCTGCCATTGCCAATGGCACCAATAGAGTGCAGATTTGGCTCCAATGTTAGGAAAAATTGGAAAATATTATGGGAGAGCTAGCTAGAGTAGTCACGACGCTAGCACAAAGTGTGCAAAGACAGGCTAAAGCCACAACACCCGTGAATGTTCACCAGTAGCAGTAAGTTGGACATTTGGGGAATGTCAATCAGGAAAATTCTGTCGCTCACTACTCGCAAGAGCGAACTCCAAGTCGTAACTCACGTGACCACAAGAACCAGCGAATCTAGTAATCTTTCAGCTAGCAATCTGGGACGAGAGACCTGATGGTTGAAGAGTTATTTCAAAAAATGATTTGGCTGGAAAAAGCCTTCGAGCTCCAAATGATCAAGCTCACTACAAAGAAAGGTCACCACTCTCCAAGGAAATCAAGACTCAAACCCTTCCCCCCAACCTTAAGGTCCCCGCGATTCCATTGTATAATGGGGACTCTGATCCATACAATCATTTGGACACGTTCAATGTTTAGATGGACTTACAAACGATCGATCTTCTGATCAAATGTCGAGTTTTCTTGGCTACACTGGGACGTGTGCCTCGAGCCTAATTTAGAAGCCTTTCAACTCACTCTATTTACAGCTGGGAAGATTTTCATCAAAAGTTCATCAACCAGTATCGAGCACTAAAGAGATAGCTCGTGCCTCCCTGCCATCTTACTATGATCTTTCAGCGTAAGCATAAGTTGCTGAAGGACTACATTGCCAGGTTTAGGCTTGAGGCCAATTCAATGGAGAATCCATCTGAAGAAACCACGCTGGCAACAATCTCCACAGGACTCCATAAAGATGGAAAATTATAAAAAAGTCTATACAAATCCCCAGTAAAGGATCTTATCGAGTTTTATGAGCGAGCTGCTAAGCAGGTCAAGTGGGAAGAGACTTTTGGCTCAAGAAAGTCTAATAGGAAGGATGAGAAAGCTGGCTCCTCTCACAAGAAGAAGAGGGGCAATGTAGACCAAGGTGATCGCTCTATCGAGCAAACCGTGAGGAAGCCTAAAAGGCCCAGAGGTGAGTGGCCCTAGCATTCAGATCGCCACGAACAATACAGCATCCTGTTAGACTCCCAAGATAGGATCTTCATGACAAAAAGGGACAGGGAGGACTTTGGAATGCCTGCACCCTCTAGGATCCCTTATAAGCGAAAAACCAAGAAGAGTTTTGTGCTTATCATAATGAAGCCGGCCACAGGACCTCAAATTATCTGGCCCTTAGAGAAACAATTGAAAACCTGATCAGAAGGGGCTGTCTAAGGGAGTACGTAGTGCGGCCTGCAGGGTAACGATCTCAACATCCCCAACGAGATGCCGGTCAAGAGCCGAGGGGCTCAGTCTGAATTATACATTGACAATGTATCTTAAATTCAAGAGTTAATGTAAATACTTTCCTTTATCCCTGTTGAAAGGTGTTTGCCAGTTGGCTTGGTGTTATTATCTTCATCTTTCTTTGATCTCCTCCTCACTAAAAAATGTTTGCAATCCTCGCAACTCGCATGCGGTCATCTCTTTTAAAGCTCTGGAGTGACTTTGTGCCAACTGTGGCCGGAGATGAATTAGTGAATTACTAGCGCAGCTATGTGCTCACTGAGGCAGGAGATACTAAAAACAAACTCACAATGCTAGTGCAGCTTTATGCTTGCTGAGGTATGGAGACGCTAAAAATATACTCACAATTCCAATTAAGCTGTGGGTTCGCTGAGGTGTGGAGATGCCAAAAACAAACTCACAATGCCAACAAAATTGCATGCTTGTTGAGGCATGGAGACGCTAAAAACATACAATGCTAGCATAGCTGTGAGCTCGTTGAGACGTGGAGACACTAAAAATAAACTCACTTAACTAGTTAAGCTACGAGCTCATTGAGGCATGGAGACACACAAAACAAACTCACATTGCTAGAGTAGCTGCATGCTCATTAAGGCATCGGGGCTCATCCCGGAACAATTGCCAGCGTAGCTGTGTGCTCGCTGAGGCGTGAAGACACTCAAAATAAACTCACATTGCTAGCGTAGCTACGTGCTCGCTGAAATGCGAAGGCACTTTTAAATGCTCAGTGCCAGCATAGCTATGTCCTCATTGAAGCCTAAGAATTGACCTGATTATTTGCTTAAGGCAACAAGACTATTACGATTCATAGCTCTCATGCGACCTGATGCTCGCAGCTTGTGTGCGAACTTTCTATCGGACACAGTTCTTATGCGATTTGCTTATACAATATTTATCTGTGAGATGCTTTACTCATGCTTATTACTTACAAGGGAGTTTGGCCAATTGACTATTTGAGTATTTCATCGCGGACTACAAGAGTTTACGGGATGTAAAAAGCTAAGAATAGAACACAAAAGTTGCAAAAGAAGATTTTATTCATTAAAGAGCCTTAACGAGGTAAAATTACATTAGAAAACTCATAATACAAATCAAAAAGGGTTAAAATACAAGTCAGAGGAAGGCTACAGCTAGTTTTTTCTACAAGAAAGATTGTCGCACAAGAGGAAAGCTCCCACCAATCAGAAGGCCAGCCACCGAAAGGTAAACCCTTCTTCTTCTAGTACCTTCCTGAACAGCAAGCTCTTCCTCAACATGACTCCTGTCAACTAGAGAAGGAATGAGTATACCTACTCCTTATTTTTCCTAGCCAGCAACTCCTATTCTGATTCACGAAGAGAGTAACTTAAGAAATGGTAAGAGCCTAGTCGGTAGGGCAAAAACCTCACAACGAAGTCGAGAGGACATAATCTGAGATTCATATGAGATCCCTCCATGTTACCAGAGAAGTTGTGTCTTTGAAAATCCTTATGCAGCAGGCCATACACACCACGACAGAAAGACAGACCGTCAAAAGTAAAAGAGGTTTATCTGGGATATTCATGGTTTATTCAGTGAAGGAGCAAAAGAGACTTCTTCTACTTTAAATAAAGCCAAGCCCAATCTCACCGAAGGGTCTAGATGAATCTGCCCAACCACCTTCATTTATTACCTTGGAAAAGAATGAAGGCTGACTCACCAATGATTATGAGGGACATACAGTGGAAAGTATGGCTTAGAAAAGACAAAATGACAGATTTAGTGAAAACTTTGACTGAGCTGAATTCTGCAAAATGGACGACCTCTGAAAAAGTTTCAACTCCCAGCCCGCGAAACGAGCTGAGAGTTAAGGGGCTTATATTATATGTGAAATCTAGAATATCCTTAATGGGCTGGTAAGTGGCTCGAGCATGACAAGAATTCAACTCGCAGGACACTCAAAGTGCTAAGTCTCAGCTCATGCCGCTAGTGCCCCCTCTGCTCGAGCTCACCCTAGCAAGAATGAGCTCAACCTCATTACTTCAGAAAACAGCAACTCCCCTAGACCAAAGGATCTAGCTTGCGAGGTGCGACCAGCAACCTGGGAGCTCGTTAAGCAAGAGACCAGCATATGAACTACCCAACAGACACACGGGCCCCACCTACAGAAGGTAATCTACAAGAGCTGACTTATAGGATTTTAGTATGTCCATCCTGTCTTGTACATTAAATATTTGATGTAATAGATTTACTGCATGTAAAATTACATTTGTAACCTCCTCTCCTTTATAAATAGAAAGAAGGAGATGAACATTGGAGAGGACTAATGCCATTATACTAAAACTCTATAAAAATACTTTCAGACCAATACATTACCATGGACGTAGGGTGCCGAAACACATTAAAAACTCTATGTTTTCTGCTGCTCTTCCTTTTCTTCTCGCATCTTCATTCATTTATTGCATTTACAACCAGATTATAGTTTGAAATCTAAAAGAATCCTCTGTTGACTGAAGTTTAGCCCAGAACCAAAATCCACTGGCAATAAAACCAAACCAAACATGTTTTCTAAAATTTGAAATTCTAAAAATGAAAATCATTTTCAGGAAATGAAAATAGGAAACATTTCCTGAAACCAAACGTCAAATTATATTTTGAAAATCATGAAAACAATGCTAAAATTATATCTGCACATATATTTAAAAATATGAAAGACAAGTTTCAATAAATTAATTTTACAAAGTTTTCTTTTAAAACTATGATACATAATTCCTTTCCATATTTTGTAAAACATAAAACATTTGGATTCTATCTAATTAAAAGGCGCAATCACTAGAGAGATAATCAAAGGCATCACTTGTCTAATAATATGCAATCGCATATAGAGGAGTTTATACTAAGTGAGACATGCTTCAAATGTATTTACCTGAAATGTTAATAAAATAAGACAAGTACAACCCGAATACTTAGTAAATAGAAATTTCCACCCTAACTTTGGGTGGAAAACAATTTTGGTCATATAAGCATATATAATATATCTCTCACATACACACACACACACACACACATATATATATATATATACACATACATATATAATTATACACATGTATTATTACATTCTTTTACTTCTGGTATACTTAACTTAGTTTCCTTATCATTGTGATGCAATTCCTATAATCTTTTTCTTGGCTAACATTCTCTATTTCATTCGATCATATCAACTATTAAACAAGACAATAGCATAATAAATCAATATAGTGGTTACCATAAGGTAACAATGGAACCCTAGGTCAACTAATGTAACACACCAATAAGGTTAACCTGATTGGATTCAGGTATGGGTCTAGTGGGTCAGCATGAAAGTTGAAAGGTTGTAGGCTGACTAGTTAGGTTAGTCCATTGAGTCCTAAAGACCAATCAATTAGTCAATGTCAAGTTAGACAAAACCCTGGACATATGAGATTCAAGAAATCAGAATCTTAGTACGATCGAAGAGCTTCTAAAAGTTGAAACCTTAGCAGGAGAAGGTTGCTTCACCTCCCCTATCTAAATTGGAGAGGTGAATCAATCAAATGGAAAGACTAAACAATTTGATTTCATATCATATTTGCTAAATTTTAGTTTGTCTTCGATGGATTTCGTATAGATTGTGAGATTTTACTTAGGTTACACCTTAGACCCTATAACTATTTGATTTGATGATCTAGGAAAGCTCAAGAGGATTTTCTCTACCAACTGAATGGGAGTTTTTGACCATCTAGCTTCCTTTTGATATAAAATTATATTTCAAATTAGTCAAATATTTTCTAATGCATTGGGAAATGAGAGATTAAACCTAAATTAAGAATAATGGCAAATGTAGAATTAAAAATGATTTAGATTATGAAAAAGAATATGAGTAAGTTTCAAGTTATGCTTGAAGTATGAATGAATTCGATGCATAACCTATGTATGAAAAAATTATAAGATATGATGGAAGTTATAAATGATCAAATGATAAAGAACATGGATATAGCTTGATTTAGAAATTAGGTTTATGTGTTGATTTAGTAGTTGTGATGTATGGATGATTTTATGTATGTGTGGGAGGGCTTAGTATATGGCTTAGCAGAAGGTTGGAACATGGTATTAGTCAAATATTCTTTAGAAATATGACGTTTTCTGTTTCCATATTTTAACCTTTTTCATATTTTTCTTGTTTTTCATGATTTCTCATAAATATAATAAATTATTATAATTTGTATATCCGTACATAAAATTCACATTCTTTTTATGATTTTTATAAGTTTATTTTATGTTTTATAATTTTCCTAATTTCCATAATTTTATAAATATTACAATTCTCATGAATTTTATAGATTTTCATAATTTCACACTCCTCATAAAATTTTAATAACTATTATGATTTACAAATCTCCAGAAAGTCAAAACATTTATAAATTGATTTATCATAATTTCATATAATTTCTCATGTAGTGAAGTTAAATCAAAATAGATAATTCCCAATAAAGATAATGGATTACATAGATAAGTAAAATTAATATGGGTAGACATTATGATTTTCTTAGTGAAATTCAAGAAAAAGAAAGAATAATAAAGAAATGTGACTAATACAAAGTAAGAATGGAAGACCTATATACGCAAAGAAGATGAATTTAACTAATTTTTTCATCACTGTGAAGTTACAATAGCCAATGACACCATAAGGCAAGTGTGGTATAGGAAGGAACAATTGTATAGGATGCAAGGAATGTATTCAACTTAATACAATATGGCTAAAGATCATATGACCTTATCACTTATCTCACCCGAGGCTTACATAGTATCAATGTATGATTGAATTATGAATGATTTATCCCACATGTATAGCAAACCATACAGATTCTAAATGTATGCATGTTGATTGGTTAATTTAAGAATCTCACTTTTGGCTATTGGGGTAGCCCTATTCATTACAATGATTTGGTTGATTTACATATCCCACTACCAATTACTATAGTTGTCATATCTCAATTTTTGGAACATAATCGGCACGAATCACTAGGTGGTGAGCCAAGAACTCATAAGCCTTTCCTTTTTCATAAAAACATTCATTCTTTGAAAATAATAAAAACAATGCTAAAATATAATTCAACACATTTAATTTAAAAAATGTGTGTGATGCAATATTTTAATAAAACATTTTTATAAAACTTTCTTTAAAAAATGAAATTTGTTGTTTTTTGTTTTTTAATGGTGGCACCTTTGGATTTCTCTTTGTCTTTGGTCTCATTTGTTGTTTTTATTTTATTACTATCTGATCGAAATAACACTTAGGATAGTTGTAGCATAGTACTTGGATTGTTCTCCTTTAGCATGATATGATTTAGTTAGATGTTGCTCAAATGGTGTAGAAGTTAATTAAGGTTCAAAGGGTTTTGTTAGCCTGAAGATTATTAGCTTAGAGATTATGAGCCTAGATCAATCCAAGCTATATATTTTCCTTGGTTTTAATGTTGAAAAACAATTTTATCTAACAATAGATTTTAGTGTTTTTGATTTGTTGTTTTGCAGGTTCAAAGATATTTGATTTAAGTTTCAAGAGATCCAAGATTAGTTTTAGGACTTACTTTGTTTCAATAGGATCTTTTGTAAATAAGCTGAGATGATATTTAATCCAGAACTATTGATTAAATAATGAGATAGAAAGAATCACTTGATAAAAAATAAGATTTTATAAAACTATTTTTTATATCATGAATTGATGTACACATCAATGTGTTGAAGAACATGTGAAAAGTTCATATCATAATCGATGTAACATCGATGTATGAAAAAAAATATTTTTTACAGAAGGTTTTAAAAAATGGGTACTTTGACATGTCAATCGATGTTAAGGCTATAAGCAAAATACTGCACTTCGATTAATACACTGATGAGTTAGTGATAACAAACTGTAATCGATGTGTTAATCGATGTAATGACTAAAAATCAGTTATTCTGTTACAGATGGTTACAATAGTTATTCAAGCCTAACTACCTTCAATATATAAATGATCCTTTACATTTTTTCTTCAAATTTTTCAGTGTAAAAACGTTTGATTAAGAATAGAACACAATTTTCTCTTTATCCTATCAATATTTCTGAGATTTTCCTTAAGTTTTCTAGATCAAGGTTCACCTGAGATTATTGTAGTTTATTTGAGATATTCATCTCAAACTCTAGTATTGTAATTTCAATCCTTTTCTTATTCAATTTTGTTTATTTGAGATTTCTAAGTCTTAGAAATCTGTATAGGTTTAGAATAGCCTATGTAAATTCTTCCAGGTTAGCAAGAAACCTGTTAACTTTTTATGTGTTTGTTGTAAAGACTGGCATTTCAGAAGCCTGTCAATCCTGATAATTTTTATTTTCCATTTGAAAGGTTTTTTAGCTAAGAAAGATCAAGTGGAGTAGACTTGAATTACGATTTCAATGCAAGTTGAACCACTTTAAAAAACTTGTGTCTTCAATTTTCTTCTCTTACTTACATCTTGATTGCTTTTGCTGCTAATCTTTAACTTTCATCATCTTTGTACTTTTTGGATATCAATTTTCTGCACATTTGATTAAAATTAACATTAAATTTGATAAAGGTGTATACAACTTCCCCAATGAAAAAAGGGTAAGATCCATTTATTTCCGCAAACTAATTTCTTTATTGGGCCTATTAAGTTTCAATGGCAATTGGTTGGTGTCTACAATCTTCTTGGAGGTCAGATGACAAAATCTTGACAAGTTCGACATGGTTTCTTTTTCAAAATCACAAACTACAAAAGATGAAAAATTACAATCAAACATAAAATAAATACAATGATATTGAATGAAATCAAAATAGTAAATAATCAATGAATTCAAAACACACTTAATACTACCTTCAAGTACAAAGGACTGATCTCTTCTAGAACCAGAATGATTTGTCAATTGGCCACTAAATACCTTTTTCATCTCTCTTTGAAGCAATACAGGGCTTGGACCAACTTGCAGGGAATAATGGCCCCTAATCATATAACCAATAGGGAGAGTCACTTTGTAAGACACTTTAAAAATGGATTTTTTTTCAATAATGGACACTAGAATGGAGATTGGCAAAGAGAGCTTGATGAGTTCTTTGTATTAGGTAAATCCAAGTCCCTAATCCTTCTAATGCATAGCTAAAGAAATAAAAGAAAATAGGAACCAATGCCTTAAGAATCTTTGCCTTATAAATAGCTTCAAACAACTCTAAAAACACTCTAATATTGAAAATTAGCTGGATGGGACATACATTAATAAATTTCAAAGTTTCTTACTAAAACTAAGAACAGGAGGCAATACTCTAGCATTTTTTATTATATGGTCATAGAACATAAAAAATTGTATTGAGGCATAAGTACAGATGGAATCTTGGTGATTGTTATTGTTATAATGCTCATTTTGGAGCCTACCTAAGGTTTCTAGTATACCCCAAGGTTTAATGACAATAACATGAAAGACTTCTATATTGTTGATGGTGGAATTTGGTTCAATCCAAATCCAACCAACTCGAAAAATTCTTAAGGACTCAAGCTGCAATCCAATATAACAAATGAATGATGAGGAGATGGAGAGGAAAAATAACAAGAATGTAGAAGGATTTTTAACATGGTTCAGCTAAAATCGAGTAGCACTAATCCCTACATCCATGGTATTATTTTATTGCTCTAGTGAAATTTCTACAGAGTTTCAGTATGTATTTTTCCAGCCTCTCCTACAATGATCTACCCCTCCTATTTATGGAGGCTAAGAGGTTACAAATATAATTACACAAGTTGTATTTTTGTTACATCAAATATATCAAGTCATAAATATAAATGACAAGTACAGGTCTTGCAAAATTAGCTTCTACAGACTATTGACTGACTTTTGTAAATTACTTTCTATGAGTGGGCCCGTGTTAGCTGCTTCTTACATATTGGCCCCATGAACTTGGTCCGAGAGGGTGCCTGCTTCAGGTTTACCCTCGACGAGCCCTTAGCTAGGCGGGATGTTACAACCTACAAGTTAGGATTCATGATCTAAGGTCGCTACTGTCCCTTGGTTAGTGAGATTGAACTTTGCAAGCTTGCAGTAGACGATGCGAGCTCACGTAACATGAATTATCGCCTATGTGAGCCGAGGCTTGTTCCTTAGTGAGCTGGGGCTTCTACTTTGTCTCATGCTCTTGTAGCTAGTAATCTGATAATCTTAGCTCTTTTCTTATATGAACTTATCTATTGTTAGGCCTTTGCCAGTCCATTTTGTGCAATACCAGAAAACACCCACAACATTAACCCTCCAACTCTCAGCTCGCTTTGCGAGTTGGGAGTTGTAATTTGCTGATAAAGGCTTTATTCATGGATTATCTTGCAGTCAAAATCTTAATGGTTAGCCTTTCGTTTCATCTACTCTAAGCCATACCTTCTACTGCACGTGCTTTATAGCCATTGGCATGATAGCCTCATTTTTTTCCAAGGCATTTAATGAGAAAGAGTGGTTGGATTTCTTCTGAACTCTTCGGTGAGATCATATTAGTCTATTTAAGGTATGGGAAGTTCTTCTTCCTTCTTCATTAAGTGACATGATGGGTGCCTTAGATAAACCCCCATATTTCTAATGGTGTGCCCTTCTGGTGAGATGTGTATGGTCTGCTGCATAGAAAGCCTTTATGGGCAATCCTTCTTCAAGGATTTTGAAAGATATTGTGTAGATCGTAGATTATTTCTTCACGGTTATGTCGTAGGGTTCAACCTTTCTAACCATATTCCCCTGTTTCTCAATCCTGAGGGAATAGTTATGCTAGAAAGGAGCCTTTAGTTGAAGAAGACGATAAGAAAAAGATTAAAGAGTAAGCATGCCCATCAGTCCTCCTACTGTTGGAGTTCATCTCTAAGAAGCCAGTCTTATTTCCAGAACATTATAGCCATAGGCTTCTTCTGATTTGTATTTTGAATCTTCTAATGTAAATTGTCCTCGTTGAGTGAGGCTTTTTAATGAATGAATTTTTCTTCATGTTCCTTACACGTTGTGTTTGAATATTCTACATATCACAGATGATAATATAAACTCCTGCAAATCACAGTAAAATGAGATATTTTAATAACCAATCAATCATACTTCTTGGTGAGTAATGAGTCTGGGCATCAAAGTGACTCAGTGATCAGTAATGTATAGGTAGGTCCCATGAAAGCTATGCCTAGTAAGAAGTTGCATACGAGCTACAAATGATAGGTCGCATGAAACCTACAAGCAATAGGTCACATGAGAGTTGCGAGTAATAAGTCGTATGAGAGCTGTAAGCAATAAGTCACATGAGAGCTACGAACAATAAGTTGCATACGTACTATGTTTGAAGGAGTTGGTCATGTAGGCGATGCATGTATATGGTGCCTAAGAAAGTTGGTCATATACATAACCCATAGGAGGTCACATGCACATGGTGCCTAAGAAAATTGGTCATATGCATGACAAGTTAGCGTATAGATGATGCCTAAGAAAGTTGGTCATATGCACGAGTTAGAGGTTGCATGCATACAGTGCCTAAGAAAGTTGGTCGTATGTATGGCCAATAAGAGGTTGCATGCACATGGTGTAAGAACGGGCCCAGCCAAGGAGGGGAAATTTCAAAAAATTTTCTTTCAGAAAACCCTCAACTGGCCGAACCCTTCTCCCGGATTCCCTTTGTGTAGAGGTTTCAAATAAAGAAATACAAGAGAGAATGAAACTAACCTTTCATCCTGCTCCTTGCACAGC
>JANHAO010017277.1:0-14040 GCA_026873985.1 Saraca asoca
TAAAAATGCAAGGATCGCAACCATGTACTTTCCTACTCGTACTGGACAAACGATCCATGCCAAAAAGATACAAATACCCCCAAAATAGGAAAAATACGAAAAAATAATCTATGAGTGCATTTGCTCCCAAATTCGCGCCACATGATCTCCTCTTCATGTTTGATTTTTGTGCAAAGTTTCACCCGAATCCGAGCACATTAACCTGCCGAATTTTGGTCACAACTGCTAACTTGTGACACCTGGCATTGACTCAAAACTAGTTTATGTCTATATCTCATAAAAATTGTGTCAATTTTTTGTTTTCTTAGTGATTCAGACCAGAATAAATACTATAATCATGATATTGAACCCCTATATTGGTCAAACAACTCTGAACCCAAACATTGGACTATGACACTACTAATAACTTGAACTCAATACGTTCAAGGTCAGGTCGGACAATCATAAACTCTTGGTCGATCAACGCTCCTAGTCACTAGATCACGACCACAAACTTAGCCACCAAGTATACCAAAGACAAATCAACTCTCTAGTAATGTTAACTGGTATGCTTATAACATTCACAAATTATATGATTATATCATCAATCGCTAAACAGGGATCACACTCACATCATCAACATGATTAAAACATGTGGATGCTCCTTACTCGCTTAAAAACATGATAATTAGTATGCTCAACACTTATATAAGCACCAAGATACTTCCCTTCAGAGATCATCTTCTTCAATATACTGAAATTCTGATAGAGAACTAACTTGAGTATCGAAATTTACTTGATGCACCACTTTCATTGAGTATAACTGATTTTGTTATTCGTGTAAACCTTTGTCCTATCAATTTCTATCCTGCCAACCTTTATTAGCCCGTCCTAGAGTTTCATTTAAGATATTCATATCCATGCATAAGTTGTAGTTGTCCATTAAAATTTCTGCCTGTCCCTAGACTGCACTTTTACCAATGTTAAACATACTGTTTTTCTCTCGCTCTGCGCTTTTACCTGTTATACATGAATATTTTTCTGTCTCAAACGACGACTATGCAGCTTCAAGACTGATGCTAATTTATTCTTGAGCTGCATTGAGCATTTTCTTTAGTTATCACTTTACAGTCATAGCATTACTTTTGCCCATTGTTCATTTCCTTGTGCTGTTCCATGAAATATCGAATTGACAATTTTGTTGGCCTCGTTTGCTTCAATTTTGCAGATGAAAGTAAGAAAAAGCCTTCTGGTAAAGTGCCGTTGGAGACAAGCCAGACATGGAGATACCCACCAAAAAAATATTGCAGGCTTAGTACAGAAATTGCATGACTTAGAATTTCTACTGCTAAATTGCATTTAGGCATTAAAACGGATTTTAGGGTCTCAAAATTGGAGCCAAATCTGCCCCAATACTAATGTCAAGACCGTTTACATGTAACTATCATTTTAGGGAGAGATAAATACAAATTTTAAGTATAATAAAATCCAAAATTATATTAGTTTGCAAGAAAAATAATCAAACTAAAATGAGATTATTCAAATCCAACTTATGATTCACTTAAATATGAAATTCAAACTCAATATCTGCCGCAATAGATATCACATGATGTACTATTTATTTAGCCACAAGGTTCATACACCATGACCTTATCACTTTAGGGAATCAGGAAATTTCAACCCACGAAAGTTCAAACTCAATATTAACAACGTGACATAGATATACTACTAGTTTAGCCACACAGTGAATATGAATATACCCTGATGGTAAAGAGCGTTGTTTACCGCATTCATTCCATATCAAAGCCCTTCTCTTGAAGCTCAGCAATGACCTCATTCCTCATCCTGAACCACAGCTTCTGAGCTTCCTCTTCAAACTTCTTGTTCTGCATCTCCTTCTGGTAATTGAATGCATCCTTATCACTCTCCACCATCCCTTTTGGACTAATTGTTGTCCCGATCATTCCTCCCTTGGCAATGAACTCTTCCATGGCTTCTTCATCACCCGGGTACGGGAATTCCCGGCGCTCATACAAATGAGCCAACTCCCTCTCTTCCTTTGGCCGTGGCTTCAGTGTCCACCAACCCAATGGCGATGTTTCATTGTACAGCCATGCCACACCAATTAGCGAATAGGTGAAAAGTAAAGCCTTCCCAACATGTTTCCAGAAAGGGATATCTTCTTTTCCCAATCCTACTTTCTTCAAATACTTCTGGACATTACTTGAATTCAGCATTTGAAAACCTGTACTGGAAGATATTGGATTAAAAAAAGAAAAACCATTTTTTGTCTTGGACATTTCATCGAACAACTAGTATGCGATGTTATGACTTTACAATCCAACAGCATAAATTACGTGCATGATTTAATTCAAAGTTTGTGAAGATACAGTTTAAGTTGTTGCGATATAAAGGGTACCTGTTTCGACATCCTGGTAGCGCTTACGAGGCATTGGGTAAGTGAAAATTTATTGACAAACAACGTTGGTTTGATGAACGAATGGGCAAAACTGAAAACAGGAAGAACTTTTTTAGAAGATAGATGAGAGAACTGGGTGATATTGATGGGAATGTGCTGCGGGCTGGCAAACGCGGCTGGTGCGGTGTCACTGAAGGAAAGGAAAAGCAGAAACGCAGAAGACGATGAAAGTAAAGATAAAGATAAAGTAGAGTGACGGCGTTGAAGTAAGAAGTGAACGATGGTTGCGCCACACTACTTAGTGTTGGGGCCGTCAGCAACTCATGAGAGGAATAATTTCCAATACCATAAAAACACCAATTTAATGATGATACTTTAGATATTCTAGAAAGTAATCTTATTAGAATAAAAGTATTATGCAAAAGTATAATAATAACTTCTGGTGAACTTTTACAGTAACTGGAGATAGATTTCCAGTTGTAAGGATCAATATTATAAACTAAATAAAATATTATTTCTATTTATAAAAAAATATATTTTTAATTAAACGTAAAATTAAATATTTTTACAATTATTCATTTTAAATACATTGCCATAATATATATGTGATGATATTAATTCTTTATTAAAAAAACAAAGCAAAATCTAACCCCTTCTAATCTTGCACTAACATTATATGAAAATTAAATTTAAAAATAAATTGTCATTAAATATTTATATAAATCTTATAAATTAAAATAAAAAAAATATAGTTTATCTGATATTCATAAAAGAAATAATATGCATATTTTATAGTCAAATAATTTTTTAAAAAATAATCATCCATTTTTATATATCTTTCCGATTTATATAATAATTTTATTTTACAGTTGTTCTAAGTAATTTAAACCATAATTTGAGTTTAATTTTTTTCTTTTAAACTTCAAATATTAAGGAATGCATTTTTGTATCATTCTTAATAATATAAATATACTTAAAATAATTTAAATTTATTTTATAATATTTAGTGTTATATGTAAAAAACGGTTCATCCTGAATGGACGTCTAAGAAGCCCAAGAACGACAAAAGGACTGGTCAGAAGAACTGTTCGGATCGCTACGCCTTCAATTTGCGTTGCGAACGCGACGCCTTGGCTCGAACTCGTGCCCAACAGCGCGAGTTTGACATCTCTGTCTTGATGATGTGCATGACCCCAGATTGTGTGATCCGATAAGCAAAGTGTGAGTAGCGACATGGAGCTCGTCAAATAAAAGACCAAGTCATACCTTGCCCCAACGAACTAATGGGGCCTGCCTGCAGAAGACAACCCGCAGTAGCCGAAAAAGGAGATTTAGTCTGTATTTTCTATCTTGTACATTCAATGTTGATGTAATAGATTTATTGCATATGTAATTACCATTGTAACCTCCTCTTCTCTATAAATATGAGAGAGGAGCCTTCTATAAAAAAAAAAAAAAAAAAAGAGAGGTAAGAGAACACAAGTAGAAACTTTGTCAGAGTGAAAAGAGAGAATCTAAATGTTGTAACTTTGTAAAAATACCATCAGAATAATATGCTACCATGGACGTAGGGTTTGGTGATACCCAAATTTGACCGAACCACGTTAAACCTTGTGTATCCTTCTTTGCTTTTCCCTTCTTCTTTGTGTATTTTGCTGATTTATCTTGCTTGAACCGGAAAAAGGTTAGAGATCCCGTAAGAATCTCTTCGTTGGCCGGAGTTTGGACCATTACCAAAATCCGACGTCAACATTTAGTAATATAAGAAGAAAATGATTTTGTAATTAACCCCTTACCATAATTTTGTAGATATATTTAATTTAGTTCCTATTTAATTTTCATTCTCAATTTAGTCATTAATAAATTTAATTTCTTTTAATCAAATTCTATCGTCTATCTACCTCACATCTTATTAATTAAAGTAATAATTTAAAAGTTCAAAGTTTGATATGATGTCTTCAAATGCTTGTACATATGCTAAATATAATTTGTATAAGAAAATTAAATATTTATATAAATTAAAGCAATATGTTTTTATATGATAAAAAAGAAAAATTAAGCTGGTAATCCTGTATCCATACTTTTAAAATAAACTTATGTAGTAGGTTTAAAGTAGGAAGGATGTTATATAAGTATTGGAGAGCATCATATCAGATTTTGGCCTTATATATTATTAATTTTGTTAGCTAAGTTAGAAATAAATGGATAAATGGACTTGGTTGAATAAAATTGAATCTATCGAGAGTTAAATTGAAAATGAAGATTAAATAAGGATCAAATTAAAAAAGTTTGTATATATGACAGATTGAAATAGTGTTTTAATTTAATTTCAATCATATGTATTTTCAATTTTAGTGAATTTAATTTTACTATATCTATTAAATATTTACTCCAAGTTATAATAATTTATCATCTCAACAAGTGAATTTTCATTGTTATATTATGTATAACTTCACAAATCCACATATGTTAATCATATCAAATAATGGCAAATGAAAATCCTCAAATTAGTACTAGTAATGAGCTAATTAAACATGAAAATAAACTTTAGGACCTAATTAAAAAAATAGAAAAATTGAATTATAAAATAAAACAAATTATAAGAATCAAAAGTTTAATTCAATCTATATTTATTATTCTAGTTGTTAAAAAAGTTTTTACAATATTATTTGTTGATGCATCTAATTTGCATCCTATCAAATACACTAATGAATCAAAGAAATATGAGTAACAAGAAAAGTGGACGTGCGACAGTTCAGAAACACATGCTATCAATTTCACTCAATATTATTACTTGTCTACTTCTCTAACGTCTATAATCCAGTCATATATCCCTCATCATCCATTCACAAATGTAACATGAAGGAGTTTGTGAATCAGTGTGTGATTCTATTTAATCAACTCTCCTTTGTCCTACAAAACTTCTAACAATCTCCTTATAATTATAATTAATATAATTGATTTATTATTTATTATAATAAATACAATTAAGTGTAATATAAACACAAAAAATTGTAATAAATTACATTATTATAAAGCATCTTATTCAAACTAATTTATAAATATTTTAATTTAGTTTATTATTTTATATTATTATAAGTTGTTCTACCAATTATTTTTTAAACAATATTTTGTTTGAAAAAAATTCTATTATCAATCAATTTTATTACATGAAATTAAATTTGTATAGTAATTCATTCTAAATTGAATATACTTTGATTTCTTTTGTTTCATGCTGAACCAAAATTTTGACTTGATAATAATTAATTAATTTTTTTAATAATTAAATATAATATTAATTATGATAATTAGTTATAAAAAACAAATATGGAATTCTTCAGAAATTGAAAATTCAATTTACATAATAGACTAAGAATACTATATCATATGATTTTACATTCCTTTCGAATTAAGTTATATTTAAATATATTTAATTCAAATAAATTTCTTTCTCCTTAACTACAATACATATATAATTCGATATAAAAATTAAATATAAAATAAAGTCATAATTAAATAATTAATTTATGTGACAAAATTATAGTTTTAAATTAATTCAATTTATGAAAATATATAAATTCATTATTTTATATTATCACATGATGGATTTTATGTCAATTTTTTTCTTAAATAATCAATTTTGACAAACTTTATCACCAATAGATTTATTTTGAAAAACCAATTTTATCACACTAAATTACATATTTATTCTAATTGATTCAAGATTATCAATCCTTTTTTTTTGTTTTAGAATCAACCAAAATTTTGACATCATTATTAATTAATTTTCATTTTAAAAAATAAATAAATATTCAATTAATTAAAAAAATTAAATATGGAATAATTTGTAAATTGAAAATTCAATTAACACAATATTTAAGAGCATCATGTCTTGCAATTTAACATTTCTTCATATTTAAGAATGTACTTTGATCATAGCTATTGATATGAATCATACATTAATTCACACAATATTCAATTAATTATATAAGAAATTGACACCTTATCACAAACTTTTGTTAGGTCTATGTTAATAAAATATTATTTGATTTAAATGCATGATTTGTGATTAAGTAAAGTGTTTTCTGAGATATAACAGATTTTATATATATGTGTGTGCGTGAGTGCGCGTGCACACATGTGTGTGAGTGTATGTGTGTGTGTGAATTGGTAAATGTAGATGATTTTTGAAGGATCTCTGATGGATAATAGACGTCACAAAAATATTAGTCAGAAAAATTTTCTAATTTCTGTAAATAATGGAAATTTCCAACATTGTTTCCAACACTCCGAAAAGTCAGAAAATTTGTAATATTGCAATGCAACATGGCATTTTTTATACCCACAAATGTAGGAAAAACATAATGACATGACATACGTTTTCATCAATTTTGATCTATAGATATGTTAGAAACGATGACATAGATTGTCACAACATATTTTTTGATGCTCAACATGGCAAACCCACATCATTGATTTTAAGTTTGTTTGACATTTTTGGACATCGAAAAGAATGATGTGGCATCTCATATCCTAATTTTTTACTTAATATTATATTAGAAAAGACATCAGAAATGTTGATGTATAATGCTACATCATTATTTTTGACATCCCTATACGTCAAATGGACATCCAAAATAATGATATTGAATACCATATCAATGTTTTCAACATCCATGTTAGAAGGATTGTTGGAAACTATGATGTGGTAGAAAAAAATAAATATTTAATTAAAGGACCTTTGCACACACACCTGATAACAACAACAACAATAACATCTTATTTATAAAAAAATCTACAATACTAACCTAACCAAATTATTACGTTCAATATTTAAAAAGTTTCAAATATTCTTCAAGTTATAAAATGTCACAATGACTCATGAAAAATGCCTTAAATCTTCTTCATCCTCTTCTTCTTCTTCCTCAGTAACATCTTCATTTGTAGGGATGGTATAGAAGGCATCTAGGAAGGTGGCACCCATGGTGCATAAGGCATAAGAGGCTATTACAGAGGTGATAGCTGGAGAAGTCCAAAATATTGCATTAAGTAATTCACACTTTTCTGCAAAGCATCTATCTTCTTTTCTATCTCAATTTGTCTTTATGAAAAAGAAAAGCCTCTAGTGTGATGCACTATTGACAACATCGTGTGTGCTAGTGACCCCAGTCCATAAACTTGATCCATTTTTCTCCTACCACCTGCCTTTACAATTGAGGATTAGATGGCATAGAGATTATAGTGTTTGGATCACCACTGCTCTCTTTTAATGATGCTCGAGTGGACAATAATCTTTCTTTTTCTTTATTGAAAGAATCATGAAAAGGAAAATGAAATATGAAAAACCAGCCACAACTTACATGTTTTTTAGTAGTATAAGGGTCCACCCGTTCCTTCAAACAAGTCAAGAAATTAGGCCTTTATTCTTATTTTTTTTTCCTATTTTGCACATATTTAACATTGTAAACAACTTGAAACACTTATATGCAATCAAATTAAAGTACAAATATAAAGTTTTACTTACATATCTAAGGGCATGCTCCATCATCGATATAGAACATCTACAATGAAGAGATGCATCTGGATTTATAACTCAATTGTTTTTATTTTGCTCCTACAACTAATTGAAATTTGTATCGTTCCAGTGAGCTAGCAAATTATCCTTGACAGAATCATTAATCTAATTAGTTTTTTTTTTTGGTTTTTTCTAGCCTTATTGAATGCACATGACAAAATTCTTGACCCTTGATGGTTAAAAGACTTCCACAACACTAAATAATTGGCAGGGGTCCATTTGTAGTACTTCTATAAATTAAAACCACACATGTGAGCCAAAAATAAAAAAAAATAATAAAGGATATAATTGCATAAAAGCATATAAGAAACAATAGATACTAAATTTTGAAAGTAAGTGTGAAATACCAAAAATTCCCTCTCAAACCACATCCTTCATATCTTTTACATAATGCTTATCCATTCAACCATGTTTCATTAAACTTTATCTACACAATCTCCCTGATTCTATGCATAGGCTCTTCTATGGAGTAAAACTTATTGCAAAGTTTTAAAATATTATAACATGGATAGTCTAAAATTATTTATATGTATAAACATATAAATAAAAATTTGGATACTCAGGTTCCACTAAGCATTGAGATTATGTTTTCATCAAGCTTAAAAGTATATCATTGATAGCTTACTCCAATGCTAGTCAATGTTACCTGAGTGGAAGTAAATTGGAAGGCAAATGCATGAAATGATTGGGGAAAAGGCTGAGAGGGAAGCCTCATAGGAGAATGCTAGATGGAAAATGGGGTTGGGTGGAAGACGTCATACCAAAAGGAGATTGTGTAGAAGGCACCATACTAGTATTAGGGGATTGGATGGGAGGTTTTGTATTAGGAGGGGACTGGGTGAAAGGCATCATACTCGGAGGGGATTAGGTGGGAGGCATCATATTGGTAAGTGACTGGGTGGGTAGCACCATACTTGGAAAAGGGTAGATGGGAGGCACCATATTGGGAATAAGCAAAAATATGTAACCTAATAAGGAATTATCATTAGATGGTAATCTAGTTAGGGGTGGCTTTAATAAGGACGACAAGGTGGAAAAATTCTTTTTTGACTTTGATTTCACCTTTTCTTTACCTTTTCTTGATGCCATCTATATTAAATAAAATTAATATAAATAAATAAGCATGTAAAAAACATAAATATACATGAAACTTAAAAAAATGCAAGCAAATATGATATAAATGCATTTAATTAAATATGCAATCTATCAATCAGAATCAATGTAGTTTCTTTGGTCAACTTCATTACTATTTTCTATTGAATCATCTAAATCTATATAGTCAAGTTCTTTATCTTCATTTCTCGATTCTTCATCTTCTTCTATAATATCATATCCTACTAAAGTAAGAGGCTTAACTTCCTCTAATCCACTATTAATGTCATGCCAACTATTAATATGCTCTAACTCAAGTATTGGATGAATAGTAGATACTATTTCATTTTCATAAGCACCTTCCAATGTAATATTGTTTTCAACCATACCTTTTGGCATAGTTTTAATTACAACCCACCAATTTTGTTTCTTTCTTATTGATTTTGAATAAGATGCATAATATATATGTGTTGCTTGGTATGCATATATGAACAGATCATATTTTGAGTATTTTATAGTATGTTTCACTTCTACTATTCCATACTCTTTGTAAATATTTATTTCAAGATCAATCACCAGATCAAACCATTCACATGCAAATAAAACTAACCTTTTCACATGTAAGTCAAGATATTCAATTTCCATAACTTCTTTAGGAATCTCATAAAAGTCATCTTCACTAATGTTAATGTTTCTTGTACCCTTTACATATGCTCTATTATTATTTATCTTCTTCCCTTTACTACATAATGAAGTGTGGAACTTGTATCCATTTACAAAATTAGTTATAACTTGACCTTTCTAGATGGACCACATGTTAAATCACATAAATATTGATTTTTCACACCATTTTCTAGATTTAAGACCATAGAAAAGAGACATTATTATTAAAATTAATTAGGAAGCATAACATCAATTATATACTACATATGTAGATAGGAAATCTAGAATTTTTACAAAATCTTGAAACCACTTATGAAAATGGTAAGCAAGAATTTCTTCTATATCCTGATTCGTAATATTTTGATGCATCATCTTCAACCATTGAATGAACAAGCTATGATAATGTATGACCAAAACATTAGATATAAAGTTATACATTAAGAACAAGAATGATACATGCATAACTCGATTAAAACTTACTTTTTATATGGTTTAACCTCATTACAATTTAACAGGACATACAAATAGGCAGCATCTAACTCATTGGTTCCATAAATCTTGATGAACATGCATCAAATGGTCGATCAGGAGGATTGAAAATCAATAGAGTAGAAGCTACAATTTCATCCTCACCACCATTATCATTTCTCCTTACTTTTCTATTATTTAACTAGACATGAGGCTCAAAATAATATTGGAAAAAATGTGTTATTTCTTCAATCAAATATGCCTCACAAATGGATCCCTTAGGATGGCCCTTATTTTTCACTTTCTATTTCATCTTGTTAAGAAATCTTTCATAGGGGTACATCCATTGATATTGAACAGGACGACCCACCAATGCTTCATATGGTTACTGGATTGATAGATGCTCCATAACATCAAAGAACCCCAGTGGAAAGATTCTTTCCAATTTGCTTATGATGCTAGTGATGCTTTCATGCATATGATGCTTTCATGCATATGTTGCAATTCTTCCTTTCATAATACAGTTGAGCAAATGTCTCTAAAAATAGGCTTAATTTAGTCAAAGGCTTTCATATACAATCAAGTAGTGCATGAAATGCCATTGATGTTTAGCGCTCCATAAACACATGACTTTTCATTCCAAAGATCTTTCTATCCTTAACATCCACAGATTTATCTAATTTCAAAGCATAATTGTCAATTATACGTAATTTTTTCACCCATTCACACACTTCTATTTTCCAATCTATGTTTAATGCAAACTTTGTCTTAGGTTTGTAAACTTTCCCATTGGTCTGTTCTTGTAACTCCATCTCCCTTCTTCTACAATATTCTTTCAAGTTCATTATATTTGTTTCTTCTAAAAGGATGATTAAGACTCAAAGACATTTGACAACAATCAAACCATGATTGCTTTCTTCCATTTTTCAATGTGAATGCATTAGTTTGTTCCATGCATATTGGATAACCTAACTTACTAACTATTATCCATCCAAACATCATCTCATATGCTGGAAAGTTATTAATTGTCCACATCAAATTTTCTCCTTTTACAAAGTTTTGATTAGTGGAGATATCATATGTTAATACACCCTTATGCCACAACAATAATAGCTCATCAATCAAGGGTTGTAAAAAAACATTAATTCTACTTTTAGGATTATTTGGATCTGGAATGATTAATGTCAAGAACATATATGGAGGAGTATTGCACATTTCCAAAGGAAGATTGTAAAGAGTGATAATGTCATGACCCAAAACCATGGTCATGACTAGATTGAATATCAATCCCTACATTGATAAACACTAGCCTGTATCTCAATTTTGCTAATTCATTTATTCCTAACATGCTGAATTTTGTTATCATTTAAATGACTCAATTTGATTTGATAGCTAAGAAAAGAATGAAATTCATATGATTTCAAACATTAACTATATTTATATAATTGGAATTTACATAATGTACAAAGACATCAAAGGCACATGTCCCTTGTTGCCATCAGTGTTCACCTCTCAACATGCATTTCCTAAAATCCTTATACATACCCCTGGCTAGTTTCAATAACTATTCTTCTTTAACACCCTAGATTCCTTTAGGGACAACACAAAATAAAGTTAGTTTAAACTATAACTTGTAAAGATTTCAAAAGTATAGGTTACATTAACTCCATCCCTAAGGATTTGATGACCATGCTATTTATAATTTCAAAAAATAAAAATAAAAAAGCATAAATTGTAAATTCTCTAAGGATCAAACCATCTTATAGCCATCATTTGCAATACATTTGGGGGTTGCAAAGGGATGATTTCTACCTCATGTAACACTTCACATCTTATCAGGTTTAAAATTATGATATAATCTATCATATTAAAAATTGAAGGTTTTTTTGGCCATTTTTGTTTTAGTTGGGCTACTATGTATCAACTTCACAATTTTCTTTTCCTGCCAAGCACAAATGCTACATTTCTCTATGCAAAGCAAAGTGGCGGTGTAGCCTTCATTTTTGTTTTTATTTACTTTTGGCAGAAGCAAAGTTATTAGTGTAGGCTAGCTATTAGTAAGTATATAAATAATGATAGCTTCATTAAATACATGCTGATAACTTCCTAAGTACCAAGATTTTTCTCTTTACTTTGTTTTGCTATGTTAAATGTTCTATTATCTAAAAACACTTTTCTTAGACTTCATTTTTTGCTGAAGTTTTACAAAAGCTTTTACAGGCGAGGGTTGAAGTACTTTTATATCTTCTTGTTGGTGCTATTTTGGGTGGTGATATTTAATGTGTTGGCTAATTTATTGTTAGTTGTGGTTATTTATTTCTGATTAATAATGATGTGGATATGCTACGTGTATCTATTTAGTGGTTTGGTGAATTGCAAAAATTTATGATCTATAGTAAGCAAAGTAGAACATTCTATTATTTTGGAGAAGTTACATATATATAGCTTCAACTTTAAATATCTCTTATTTTGACCTAAAAAAAAACATTCTATTATTCTAGAGAAAGAAAACATTTTATTATTCTAAAAAAAATTACATATATATAGTTTCAACTTCACATATCTCTTATTCTGACTTTAAGAATGAGTGGTCTGTACAGTTGTAGTATAAAAAGGGAAAGAATAATAATAAATTAAGTCCAAGTAGATCCCAACAAGTTCTTATCTATAAATTAGATATGTAAGTTGGTCCCCCAAGTTAGTCCTTGCAAATTGATATTTGCTGGGGAAGTGTGCTAGAGCTCATCTTTAGAGCTGAGAGCTACCTGAGATCTGCGAGCTAAAGCTTATCTTTAAAGCTGAGAGTTGAGAGCTAGCTGAGACCTGTGAGCTAGAGCTCATCTTTAGAGTTGAGAGTTGAGAGCTTAATCTAAAAGCTATGAGCTAGCTGAGACCTGCAAGCTGTCTTTAGAGCTGAGAGCTAAATCAAAGACCTACAAGCTAGGTGAGATCTACAAGTTGGAGCTCATCTTTTGAGCTAAAACCTGCGAGCTAGCTAAGACTTGCGAGTTGGAACTTATCTTTCAAGTTGAGAGTTAGATCTAAAAGCTGCCAACTAAGTGAGACCTGCAAGTTAGAGCTCATTTTTAAGGCTAAGAGCTGAGACCTACAAGGTAGCTAAATATATATATATTTATCGTGCTTTGATCAACAACTCCAACATTATTCCATGGAAGTTTTAACTTATACATATATAATTATATTTATAAAAATTTTAATAAGACGTTCTATTAATAATTTATAATTAATTGACATAATATTATTTCAATTATTAATTTAATTAATTTAAATAAACCAGAAATTATATTCCTCTATGCGCACATTATAGACTGATTAAAAAAATTAAACATTCCAAAGATTTGAGAAATTGTTTTTCTTTTCCTCATTTCAAAGGATTAGATAAAGGTTCTCCTTTATTGGATTTTGTTATCCTTTATGTATCTGATAATCACCATTGTTTTAAATTCCTATACAATAAATCTTTCAAGTTATATGGTACCATGTGTTCTATGATTGGAGCTTTATAAATGTTGTAAGATAGTTATAAGTATTTTAGAATTCAGTTCTTTAAACAATAATGAGTGTCAACCAAAATGACTACGAAAATATAGAAGGGTTGTTTAATTCTCAAAATTTAGAATGCAAACAATCTCGATTGAGAAGGCAATTGATAAGGGCATAACAACTGAAAAGGCAAGGTCGTTGTAAATAGAGGTGTGCTTCTAGATACTGTCCTTTAGTTTTATCAATTTATGTGTCTGGTGTTTTGTTTTTCATTTTGTCTCCATGTGTGCCTTTTCAAGTTGTCCTGTTATTGAAGGTAGTGATGTTGATTTGGTTTCCC
>JANHAO010017278.1:0-14041 GCA_026873985.1 Saraca asoca
TAATTCAGCTAGTTTGACTCAGTTAGGTTATAATAAGTAACCACATCCTTATTAGTATAAATATTAAAAATAAAAATACACTAAAATTAGGGAGTTAGTGTTATGTATTGCTTATTGTGATTCTATTATTATAATCTTCACATTCGTTGCAATCGCATCAAAAAAAATTTATATGTATTTTTTTTTAAATATTTTAAATTCATTTTTTCTTACAAATTATCAAATTTATAATTTTATGAAGTTGACTTTCTATTAGAAAGCTTGCATATTATATTATTAATAATTAAATTTTTTAATTTTATGTTTTCTTATACTTTACACCTTGTTTTATCTAACTTTTGTATTTTTTTATATTTATTTGTAATCCTGATATAATTATAACATGATTAAAATTGTATTTTAAATTTAAATTTTGACGAAAATAGAATGGCAATTATCTCTTAAAATTTTTTATTAAAATATTATTGTATTTATGTAGCAGGTGTTTTATCTTACTGAATAGTTCTCCCTAAAACGCGTAAAGATGAAATAGAAAAAAAAATGCCTTAACAGATGTGCGGTCCTCAAAGGTGTGGCAAGTGGCAACAACCCACTTTTTGTGTTTTCATATTATTAAAATAATAAAAATAGTTTCAAGTTGGCATTGTAGGAAAACCACAGCAGGTAAATGGTTTTCATTCAGCAGATAGCAGCTGCTGATTTTCTTGCAAAACAGCCTGATCAGCCAAGTTGTTCCAAGTTCGTAAAATAAAATGTTTAATTATGGAGGATGTAAATGTTATGACTATACACATTCTATATTAGTTAAAAAATGTTAATTTTTTTATTAAGTTTGATTCAAATTCTAATTACTATTGATTGGTATTAATTTCTTATTTTGAATTATTTTTTCTATTCAAATTAAATTTTTTATATTATGATAGAATTATGAATGCCAAATACTTGTATTGGTTAGAATTTGAGTTATAAGAGATATAATGTTACGAATATCTATAAGATTATGTGAGAACTTTCGTAGAATTTTGAGTAAGATCGATGTAGATATAGTAGTAAACAAATTGTGAGATTACAAGTGAGCACTTTTATATATATTATTATGTAATCTTTTTTATTACAGTGGATCTCTTTTCATTCATATTTTTTTCCCTGGAGTTTAGGATTTTCTAATTAAATTATTTATGTGTTATTGTATTACTTTGATTATTTTAATTATATGATGCGAGTTTGACTTGAGTGAAAATATTTTTTTCTCAACATTTCCTAATATTATAATAGCCGTGACATTTATCCTCACCTAAATCTTAATGCATCAAATGTCTTTTACTTCTCACTAAAATGAAAGTAAGAAGAACTTTTAATTTTTTTCTTTTTCATTCCAATTTAAACCTTGGATACAATTTTTGAATATTTTTTAATTTAAAACATCTTTTCTTTTATATGTATTAAATCTCTCTAATATTATAACAGTCATGCCATTCACCCTTATCTAAATCTTATTTTGCGGTGAATGTTTTCCACTTACTACTAAAACGAAAGTGGGAACAACTTTTATTATTTTTTTTCTTTTTTTTTTCCATTCCAATTCATATCATGGATAAAATTTTTGAATTTTTCTAATATTCTTTCAATTGAAAATATTTTCTCTTTTATCTGTATTATATTTATATATAAGTAAAAAATTATATTTATATAGAAATAAAATATTTATAAAAATATCATTAATAATATCTAATTTTGATAGACAAAAATGCTTACTTTTTAAAATTTTACATTATCTTTAAGTATTAAATATTAAATTTGATATTTCATAATTTTAATTTAAAAATTTTTAAATATATATTTTGAGGAAGATAATATATTAGTGATCACAATGCATGAACTCTTACTAATTAAATAAATAAATTTTTTAGTATATAGTTGTTAATTTAAATTTTTAAATAAAATAATTTATAAATAAATTTATCTGAGTATTAATATATTAAAATATTTTTTTGAAAGATAAAAATATAAATAATAAATTTAGTTAAATTAAAATATTAATGTAATAACTTTATCAAATTAAAATAAATATAGTATTCTATCATAATTAACATAAATATAATTATATTAATTATCTAATAGATAAAAACATGATGATAGTTTGCTTATATTTGAATTTTTCTAATATTATAATAGTTATGATACTTACTTTTACCAAAATCTCACTATGCCTTTGGTGTCTTTTACTTGTGAGGAAAGATGAGAAAAACATTTAATTTTCTTTTTATTTCTCTTTCTTTTTCATTCAATTTCTAATCGCTAATAAAAATTTTCAATTTTTTTAATATTTTTTAATTCAAAATATATTATCTTTTATCCATATTAAATAATTTATATTTAAGTAAATAATAATATTTATATACAAATAAAATACTTATCAATACATAATTAATAATATCTAATTTTAATAGATAATGTCTATATAAAAATTTTCACTTTTTTAAATTTCATATTATCTTTGAATATCAAATATTAAATTTAATATTTCATAATTTTCCTTTTAAAATTTTTATCACTTTTGAATACTTATCATAATTTTAATTTAAAATATTTTTAAAATGTATATTTTGTGGAAGATAATATATTACTTATCACAATGCATAAACTCTTATTAATTAAATAATTAAATCTTTTGATGTAAATTTACCTGACTAAGGCTTTTAATGAATGAACTTTCTTCGTGAGTGTTGTGATGGACATTCTGTATATCACAATTGATCAAGATATTCAAATGACTAATCGGCTATAATTTACAATTTGTAATAAATTTGATCGCTGGGGTGCCTCTACTAGTTATGATAAAGTTCCTAAGTTGGGCGTATGAAAGCTGTGAGCAATAAGTCACATGAGAACTGTGAGCTATAAGTCACATGAAATCTACGACTTAACTAGACCAGAGGTCGCAATTGGCAAGGATTTTAGCGCCATAGCACCTCAATTGGAATAAAGGTCACAGTTGGCAACAAGTTTGTGGATTTTAGTGCCACAACGCTTCAATTGGATCGAAAATTACAATTGGTAACAAGTCTATGGATTTTAACTCCACAACGCCTTAATTGGACCGAAGGTCGCAATTGGCAACAAGTTCATGGATTTTAGCGCCACAGCACCTCAACTGGACTGAAAATCAAAGTTGGCAACAGTTTATGGATTTTAGTGCTATAGTGCTTTAACTGGACTGAAGGTCATAGTTGGCAATCTATGTATACATTAGCACCATAGCGCCTCAACTGGACTGGACTGGACTGAAAGTTGCAATTAGCAATAAGTCTGTGGATTTCAGTGCCACAGTGCTTCAACTGGACCGAAAGTCGTAGTGGCAATAAGTCTGTGGATTTTAGCGCCATAGCTCCTCAACTGGATCGAAGGTTACAGCTGGCAACAAGTCTGTGGATTTTAGCACCATAGCACCTCAACTGGACCGAAGGTTGTAATTGGCAACATGTTTATGGATTTTAGCACCACAACACCTCAACTGGATTGAAAGTCACAGTTGGCAATAATCTATGGATTTTAGCACCATAGCATCTCAACTAGACTGAAGGTCGTAGCTGGCAATCTGTGTACATATGTTGCTTAAGAAAGTTAGCTGTTTGCGAGCTCGGGAGGCTCCGTGCACTCAATGGCAAGGAGTAGATTGCATTGATATAGGCAAAAGATTGCTTCTGAGATGTGCCAATAAGCAAATCAAGGTTTCTTTCAACAAAGACAGAGAGGAAAGCTTAGGCACTAGCTTATGAACATCATTACAAAATGGTTCTCATCATGAAGGCTTGTCCTTAATCAGGATCCCCTTACTGAGGTCACTACCCTGTAGGTCACATCATGTAATCTCTTAAGCGGCCTTTCTTGATCAAGCTCACAATTGCATTTCTATGTTCCTGGTAAAGTGAGGTACCGTGCCCAACCTTGTTGTGATAGGCGCAAAATTCTTCCTTATTCTTTGGTCTATAGGGAACCTTTAAAAGGCCGGGCCTCTTGAAGTCCTCTTTATCCCTTTTTATTATGAATATCCTGGCTGGAATATTAGATAGGACACTATAATTGTCATGGTGACCCTGATGTTGGGGGCGTTCATTTCTGGCTTTCTTTTTAGGCTAGCCATTAGAGTCATTCTTGAGGCCATTTTTGTCGATACCAGAGTTATTCCTCTTCTTACTCTGATTGGGGCTATCTGCCTCTCTCTTTTGATCAGGGTGTTTTGGCTAAAAGTTTCTTCCCATCTTATCTGTTTGGCAATATGTTCATAAAATTTGCCTAAATCTTCCATTGGAGATTTGTATATATTTTTATATAGCTTTCTATCCTTGTGAAATATTGTTGAGATTGTTGTCAAGATGTTCTCATTAGATGGGTTCTCCACATTGCTAACCTTATGTCTGAATTAGGTGATGTAATCTTTCAACAACTCATTCTTTCGCTGAAAAATTGTTGCGAGGTGTAGGGTGGAGCAAGCTGCCTCTTCAACACCCTACACTGGTTGAGAAATCTTTCCTGGTATTCTTCCCAACTGTCGATGTTGCGAGCCGTTAGGCTCCTGACCCACACTCGAGGCATATCTCCCAGTGTAGCTGGGAATACACGACACTTAATTAAGGGATTGCTTGTTTGAAGATCCATCTGGACGTTGAATATGTCCAGGTGATTGCGTGGATTGCTATCCCCATTGTATAGCGGGGCAGTGAGAATCTTAAGCTTGTGCAAGAGAGGTTCTATTTAAATTTCCTTGGAAAAAGAAGTCTATTCCTCAGGGTGTCCTTGATCATCTCTAGTTGGAGGGTGTTTCTCTAACTGCTTCACCCTTTGAAGCAACTCTTCACCAGTAGACACAATGTCCCAGATCGCGAGCTAGAAGCCCAGTGGCTCCTCCTATCTTCCTAGTCACGCAAGCAACGACCTGAAGTATGCTCTAGCAAGCTGTGACCTAAAGTATGTTCTTGATTGGCTCTACTCGAACATCCAGCCTATTGCTGTTAGTGCGCGTTTTTGGGTGTAACAATCTCAACTTGTTTTTGCACACCCTGAGCTTGTGCTTGTGCTAGCATTGTAATTACTTTAGCTAATTCTCTCATCATATTTTCTAGTTCCTCTTGACGTTGATGCCATGCTTGTATACCATTAGTCTCATTACCGTCCACAGTAGGCTGGTGTCGGCTAGGCAAACTGGTGGTAGCAATTATGGAAGGGGCAGCAGAAAGGCCTTCCAGCTGATTATCCAGAGTATCTGAACTTCTGGCTGCTTTTCTCCTAGTCATTGCAACCGGACAGAAAAGCAATCATAATACAAAGGATTAACCAGAATACAGATGAAACACTTTTTCTAATGCCAAAATGTTGACGATGAAATTCAATAAGGCCCAAACTCCAATCAACAAGAACGGTTCTTATGCCTTCAAACTGTAATCTGGTTGAACAAATGAGAAATAAAGAGATGAGTAGAAAAAGAACAGCAAGAACACAACAAAAACAGAGAGGTTTTTAATTTGGTTCAGTCAAAATTCTTTGTTAGGATTCCTACATCTATGGTAGCTTTTATTTATCTAGTGAAAATATGACAAAGTTCCAGTATGCATTTTTTCAGCATAAAGATGAAGATGCTAATTGTGTCTATTCCTCCATCTTTTATAGAGGCTGAGAGATTATAAATGTAAATTTACAAATCGTAATTTTGTTACATCAGGCAATAAATGCGTTTGACATATAAGATTCCTGCAAATTGGCTTTTGCATATTGCTTTCTATGGGTGGACCCTGCAAGCTAGATCTATAAATGGATATCTATTTCAGGTTTAACCACAGCGGCTCCTAGCTGGGTGAGAGGTGTTGCGTCCATTGAGCTAGGACTCCTACTCTAAGGTTGTTGTTGACCTTCGATCAACGACACAGAGCTTGTTTGGCTTAAGCTCATAGGTAGTGATCCGATAGGCAAGCGAGCTAGCGCTTATCTTTTAGTGAGTCGGGGCCAGTGCTTTGGACTTGTCTTGCGTTCTTTGCTCCGAGCTCGTAGCTGGCGACTTGGGGCTCACGCTCAACAACCTCAGCTTCCAGGCGAGTTGGACTTCCTCTTTCTGGACTTGTCTGCTATTGGGCCTTAGCCAACCCATTTCTTATGGTACCAAAAAATATCTATAACAATTTCTTTTTTTTTTTCATTCCAATTTAGAACCTAGATACAATTTTTGAATATTTTTTAATTTAAAATATCTTTTCTTTTATATGTATTAAATCTCTCTAATATTATAATAGTTATGCCACTCACTCTTATCTAAATCTTATTATACGATCAATGTCTTTCACTTACCATTAAAAGGAAAGTGAGAAAAACTTTTATTTTTTTTTTATTTTTTTTCCATTCCAATTTATATCATGAATAAAAGTTTTGAATTTTTCTAATATTCTTCTAATTGAAAATATTTTCTCTCTTATCCATATTAAATCATTTATATATAAGTAAAAAATTATATTTATATAGAAATAAAATATTTATCAAAATATGATTAATAATAAAAAATTTTGATAGACCATATCTATTTAAAAATGCTCACTCTTTAGAATTTTACATTATCTTTAAATATTAAATACTAAATTTGATATTTCATAATTTTTCTTTTGAAATTTTTATTACTTTTGAGTATTCATCATAATTTTAATTCAAATTTTTTAAATGTATATTTTTAGGAAGATAATATATTAGTTATGACAATGCATGAACTTTTACTAATTAAATAAATAATTTTTTTTGGTATGGAGTTGTTAATTTAATTTTTTAAATAAAATAATTTATAAATAAATTTATCTAAGTATTAATATATTAAAAATTATTTTTTAAAAGATAAAAAACACAAATGATAAATTTAATTAATTTGAAATATTAATATAATAATTTTATCAAATTAAAATAAATATAGTATTCTATCACAATTAACATGAATATAATTATATCAATCATTTAATAGATAAAAATGTAATAATGATTTGCCTATATTTGAATTTTTCTAATATTCTAATAGTTATGACACTTATTACTTTTATCAAAATCTCACTATGCATTGAATGTCTTTCACTCGTGAGAAAAGAGGAAAAAATATTTAATTTTCTTTTTATTTCTCTTTCTTTTTCATTCAAATTCAAATAATATTTCTCTAATTCAAAATATATTCTCTTTTATCGGTATTAAATAATTTATATATAAGTAAATAATAATATTTATATAAAAATAAAATACTTATCAATACATGATTAACAATTTCTCTTTCTTTTTCTTTCAAATTCAAATAATATTTTTCTAATTCAAAATATATTCTCTTTTATTTGTATTAAATAATTTATATATAAATAAATAATAATATTTATATAAAAATAAAATACTTATTAATACATGATTAATAATATCTAATTTTGATAGACAATGTCCATTTAAAATTTTTTATTTTTTTAAATTTTATTTTATCTTTAAATATCAAATACTAAATTTAATATTTCATTTACTTTTGAGTACTTATCATAATTTTAATTTAAAATATTTCTAAAATATATATTTTCCGGAAGATAATATATTGCTTATCACAATGCTCGAATTCTTATTAATTAAATAATTAAACTTTCTAATATGAAGTAATTAATTTAAATTTTTAAATAAAATAATTTATAAATAAATTAATTTGAGTATTAATATATTAAGAAAATATTTTCAAAAAAATAAAAAAAATTAAATGATAAATTTAATTAATTTAAAATATTAAAATAACAACTTTATCAAATTAAAAAAATATAGTATTCCTTCACAAACATGAATATAATTATATTAATCATCTAATAAATAAAAACGTGATTGCCTATATTTGAATCTTTCTAATGTTATAATGGTTATGACACTTACTTTTATCAAAATCTCATTATACATTAAGTATCTTCCACTCGTGGGGAAAGGTGATTTAATTTTCTTTTTACTTCTCTTTCTTTTTCATTCAAATTCAAATCGTTAAGATAAAATTTTTGAAATTTTTAATATTTTTAATTTAAAATATATTTTCTTTTATCTGTATTAAATATTTTATATAAGTAAATAATAATATTTATACAAAAATAAAATACTTATTAATACATAATTAATAATATCTAATTTTGATCTAAATTTTTTTATTTTTTTAAATTTTATATTATTTTTAAATATCAAATACTAAATTTAATATTTCATAATTTTTCTTTTAAAATTTTTATCACTTTTGAGTACTTATCATAATTTTAATTTAAAATATTTCTAATATATATTATTTTTTGGAAGATAATATATTAATTACCAGAATGCATGAATTTTTATTAATTAAATAATTAAATTTTTTGACATAAAGTAATTAATTTAAAATTTTTAAATAAAATAATTTATAAATAAATTCATTTAAGTATTAATATATTAAAAAAATATTTTCAAAAAGATAAAAAATTTAAATGATAAATTTAGTTAATTTAAAATATTAATATAACAATTTTATCAAACTTAAAAAATATAGTATTCCTTTATAATTAATATAAAAATAATTATATCAATTATATAATCATTTAATACAAAAAAAATATGATAGTAATTTATATATATTTAAATATATTATAATTTAAATTTATATTATAAATTATTATTAAATAAAATTAATCAAATATATATATTATGCGAGGTACAAGCTAGTCAAGGAATATTTATAATGATATCCGGTGATAATAAAAACACAATTAACACTCATTCTAAGTTTTAAAACTGTTGTTTTATAGTCAGATCTTCATAAAAACACAGTTACAGGTGAAAGGAATAAGTATCCGATTAATAAAATTCACTTGAATCAGTAGTTTATCATAGTTTTACTGACTTGCTGTGCAGCATTTATTTACAGATAACTTGTGATCTCCATCACCCACATTTTTGGTTGGACCATATATGCTAGTCGGTAAAATATTAAATATAGCTAATAAGCGCACCATCCAGGGAAGTGGTTCGATGAAAAAAAATAAATATTCATGAATACATTCAAATCATTTATATTTTGGTGAATTCAAATTTATTTAAAATATTGAGTAGATAAAATAGATAGATAGAATGTTAATCTATTTAATATAAGAGTTATTAAAAATCTATTTATTGATATTTATAAATTATCCAATTTAATTTTTACCAACTCAAAATAAATATTTTTTAAATAAAAAATTATATTAAATTAAATAAACATAAAAATAAAATTAAAAATTCCAAAATCTTAACATAGATGTACAAATTGATACATTTAGCATTTATAACTCATATTCATCCTTGTCATAACTCATTTATATTATTTTTGAGATAATTGTGAATTGGATAATTATTAACTCTGTTCAATAAGAATCATGTTAGATTAACCCATAGATATTTATTTATATATATGTTTAATATTTTATTAAGATACAAAAAGATATGTTTAGTAGCTTTTATAGGATAAAAAAGATGACATGTTTAATATTTTCATTTTTATAAAAGACTTGTAGTTAAAAAGTTTTCTTAGAGTCAATTAATGTTTGTTTATATAATATATTTGAATTTAATTTTTTTTCTATTTAAATATTAATGATCAGTTATTTGTTTTAGTAAATTTTTAAATTCTTTTTTAAAGAAATACCGATTTTATATCACAATCATTTGATTTTTATTTTTATGCATGTTCTATATGTAATATATGAAAAAACTTTAAAGTTAAAAAGGGAAAATATGATAATAAAAATATTTTATTCTTAGCTTATTATTTTTTATTTTTCTTGTGAAAAAATATTTTAAATTTAATTTAAAATTTTAATAATAAAAGATTATTTCTTAATGATTGAATTAAAATATAATTTAAAATTTAATAGTAAAAATTATTTTTAAATCATGAAGTTAAAATATAATTTAAAATTTTAACAGTAAAAAATTATTTTTTAATGGAGACGGTAAAATATAATTATAATGATAAGAAAAATAATAAAATAAATTAATATAAAAAAATAATTATTAAATAAATAAATAAACGAATTGGATTTTTATGTATGGGTCACAAGTCAATTTATGACTTATATCAAATTTTAAATAGATTATAAATGAATAAATAAGTTATTGTCAATCAATTTATTAATGATCTAATCTAAATCTGCATAAATCATCCATTTATCATCCTTAATTCCAACCATATGTAGTGATGGAATGTCATTAGAGGATGCTTTGGTTTTTAAGTTAGTGTGTGGCTTAAATGGTATAGGCAAAGTGCTCAAGAAAAATAAAGTTTTGATGTTTTTATATAGAGATATCGTAAAGGGTAAATATGCCGTAAGATTAGTGATTGGTACAGATGGTATTGACACAGGATGATACAATACATATTACATGATCCAAAGTAATCGTGACTTGCGTGTGTTGTAGTAAATTAGGGATGTTAAATGGACTTTAACTGGACTAGATTAATAATTCGATGGCCTATTTAAAAGTGAGTCAAAATAGATTAAGCTTGTTTGCATTGCGATTAGAGTGGACTGGATTAACTTGCAGGCCAATCTTTTTTCCTTTTTTTATTTTTGGTTAGTTTCATAGTTCTTAGACTAAAATTTAAAATTATCTTTTAAAAATTTTCGACTTAAATATTTAAAAAATTTGAAAAATAGAAAATAAAAAATATAAAAACAAGCTGATTCACAACGCAGATTAGACCATGAAAAATTAATTTATTTAAAAATAGGACTAAATAAATCAAACTTATTTATAGTTATATTTATATGAATGGAGTCTGTTTTATTTGTTTAACACCCTTATATTGAACTATGTATTAGGCAAGCAACCTGATGTCATAATGAAATGAGTAATCGTCATAAATACATTAATTGATTTTTGCATGTGCAATGAAAATTGTGAAATTGTTATGAGACATCAATAACTAATGAATATGAGTTTTAGACGACCATTCAAATAATTAAAAAAGATGGTTAAATTAAATTGGATGGATGGATAGAACCTTGAACCACGATTCAGAGATAGTCAAATTAAATTGTTGAGATAATTAAATTAAGTTGCTATCAATTACGCTAGAATGGGGGAGTTACAAAAACGTGCATACTATTTTCTCCACTGAAAATTGTTTTAAAATTTTGAGGATGAAGAAGGTTGCAACCAGTAAATTTAAAAAATTAAAGAAATGGAAATTAAACTAAATATAACTTGGCCTTGGAAAGTATTTTAACCCCAATTTTTTTCTTTTTGGCCAAGAACAAATTTAATTATGTAATTGTTATTAAAGTCATAAGCCGTCCTCCATGGTCCACCTATTTATTGAGTGAGCCGAGGGCTTGGAGCAAGCCCAGTACGGCGTGTCTGTCCTCACGCACATACAAAATCACGTCGTGGTGTATGGGCCAGAAGCTGGTGTTGTCCAAAGCTCGGCCCAAATATTACAGGGAAAATGGAAGCCCAATGGAGTTCAACTTTTTCTCTCTTGGTTGGCTCAAGTAATGACCAAAATCTTTTTATGCAATATTAGAGTAATGTTTCGATGCATAATTGAAGATTTTACGAACTTTTGACATAAAAATTATATATATATATATATATTTTGTACGAAATTGTTACTAATTGGTATCCTCGCACCTTCCCCTAACCTTTTAAGTGCAAACCTGCAAGGATGGCCCTCCCTGTCTGGCAAAGTATAAAGTGAATGCTATTTGCATAATAGTAAATTTTCCGGGAGGATAGAGCAGTCAATAGATTTATATATATACAAAAAATTAAGATCAAATTCAAGATATAATGAATAAAAAAGCCTTTTAAAAGAGATCGAATGTCATTAAAACCAAAAGTTATCAACAAGCATTTTTATCTTATAAAACAAAGGATTTAATGTTAGATCCATTTATAGTGAAAATGAATTTTAAAATTTTATTTGTTTATTTGTTGTCACATCGATAAAAAATTGTTCAAAATTTTTTTATTAATAATAATTCTTAATTATCTCTTTTTTAATAAATACATGACACAATTTAATTTATTAATAATATAAAAAAATTTAAATTCACTAATTAAATTTAATTTGAAAAAAGAAAATACAAACTACATATTTTATATTTACACATGGACTCTTGTATGTACATATGTTGTAATGGTAGAATTGAATTATCTTCACTTATTTTAAATAATTAAGATGATTAAGACTGTAATATGTGTATATAAATGGATGATTTAAAAGAAAATAATGTTTAAGTGTAACACTAACATTATTTTTAATCATAGATTTTGTGAATATGATTATGAAATAATAGATATCAGATTAACAATTTCAAAATATAACTCTATATTTGAGACCGTTGATTCGAATTTATGACTTTTGCTCAAATCCCAGTCACCCAATTAAATGTATTTTATTTAGGTGTGTGTACATTGGCCAAAAGATTGAGTTAGAGAGAGGCTGTAGCGTGAGAGACAAGGGGTGAAATTGTTGAGGGGCTGGATGAAGCAATATTAGGGTTAAGGTAGGCAAGAACTTGGACTCCTTTGAAGCAGGATGCACTCTAAAAGAAAACAGTATTGGATGATATATAGGTGTTAAAAGTGAAAATTAACGGTTGCAATCTCTCTAACAAAATAAAAACTGTAATATTTATTCTTATTCAAATCTTATTATACAAGAAGTGTGTTTCGCTTGTCATGAGAGAGTAAGTTGGAAAGAATTTTAATTTTTTTTATTTTTATTCCAATTTAAATTATCAATAAAACCTATGTATTTATTTATTTTAATGATAATTATTTATTTGAATTATTTATAATTAATTTATAATTTAATTTTTTAATTTTATTACTATTAAATTATTAAATATTTAATTTATTTTTTAATTTTTTGAATTATTAAATAATATTTTGTTTTCAAATATTTAATATTTGAATTATTTAATTATTTAGACAATGAAATTTTGATGTTTTAATATTATTAAAATGATTTTTAACTTAAATTTGATGATATTTTATTTAAATATTAATATTAAAAATAAAAGTTAAAAATATTTTAATATTTTAATGAGTTACATAATTCAAAATTTAAATAATTTTAATAATATATGCATTAATTTTTAAATTATAAATCATTTTGATAAATGTTATATATTCTTAATCTTTATAAAAATTATCTATTTAAACAAATTATTTAATAAAATTATCAACATTCAATTTTTAGTCTAAATTCATTAATAAATTTTAGTTTAAATTATTTCTGAGTGTATGAAATAATTTATATATAATAAATAATTATACTTATATAGAAATAAAGTACTTATCAATATATTATTAATAATATTTAATTATAATTTGATAGATAATATTTATTTAAAAATTATCATTTTTAAATTTTTATATTATTTTTAAATATCGAATATTAAATTTGATATTTTATAGTTTTTCATTTTGAATTTTTTGTCACTTTTGAATAATTATCATAATTTCAATTAAAAATATTTCTTAAATTTCATAAAAATATTTCTAAAATGTATATTTTTTGAAGATAATATATTAGTAATGCATAAACCCTTATTAATCAAATAGTTAAATCTTCTGATATAAAATAGTTAACTTAACTTTTTTAAACAAAATAATTTATAAATAAATTGATTCAAGTGTTAATATATTAAAAAAATATTTTTAAAAAATAAAAAAATTTAGATAATAAATTTAGTTAATTTAAAAATATTAATATAATAACTTTATTAAATTAAAAGAAATATAGTATTTATTTACAATTAAGATGAATATAATTATATGAACTGTAGAATCATTTAATAAGTATAAATATAATCATGATTTATCAATATTTAAATATATTATATTTTATAATTTAAATTCGTTTAACAAATTGTTATAAAATAAAATTATTTAACGCATTAAAAGTAACCAAAAATAATTTATAAATTTGTAGTTATTCAATTCATTTTTTATTTTCTCGTTTAAAAAATATCATTTTGCATTTTGTCCTTGAAAA
>JANHAO010017279.1:0-14037 GCA_026873985.1 Saraca asoca
AATCACATGCCAATACATGAATGTTATATCAACTTGTTTGATGCAATATACTGATTGTACCTTCACATTATTTAGTCCATGTCCCAAGTTGCTTGTAAAATGCAGAAAGAAAATGAAAGATTGGAGAGGATTTTTTTCCTAGGTTCTAACCTATGAATATAATTGAAGTTTTAGTTTTTTCATTGATTCTTTTTTCCTTTTTAACAAGTAGACATGTTTTGCAACATTGAGCTAGATTACTTCTTATCTTGAACAACCCTTGAAAAATTTGATAGGATAGGATGGTGAAGGAGTTCGGCTCATAAGTGATTAGTACTAATGAAATATAAAACATAATTCACAATATCATTAATAGAACTATTTGGGCACAATCATTAATACTTGCCAAGCAACTCTCTGTTTCTCTACCTTTATTTCCTATTGTCGGCACCATAAAGAACAAGGCTCCAAGGACAGTCTCCAATTATATAAAATTATACCCATTTGTAGGTTTCAAAAAATGCACCTAGTGAAGAATTGTGGTCCTTCTCTTCTCGGGCAAGAACATGACCTTCTAATTATGGGGAAGAAAAATGGAAGGGAAGAAACCAAGAGACATGAAATATCAATAGAGTCATGTGCGTTTGGCGGCAAAGCGCAAGTTTTGGGCTGAATTGTGCATTATTAATCATATGATAGTGTAGATGATGTGCCACACTAAGGCCTCTTGGATGAATCTAATGCTTTAAATTTATTTAACTGCAACAAATGCATGATTTTTGGACTGCATCGAATCCAAATCCTGAGATCACAGAACTCCAACTCTTCTACTTTTACATTCTCTTCCATCTTAGTTTCCCCCATCATTTCATTTCCCAAAAATCATGTGCACCCTCTCTCTTCACTCTCCTCTTTCCAAAATATTCTTTAACCTTTCTTACTTATGACACTTGAAAAAAGTTTATCACCAAAAACTCAAGGCTCTGGCACATTGAGATATGCATAATCGAGGATCAAAATTGGAGAAATAAAAATTTTAATATCTATTTCTCCTAATACAATGAGAGAAGATAAGAGATCCATGGACATGAAATTTGACCAAAAGAAAAGGAGATAAAATGGGAAGACAAAAGGCCCATTGGAGGGAATTTGTTATTGGTGACTTTTGGCTATGTAGAAGTGTTATGATAAAACTTAAGAGCAAAGAAGCCTAAAATTATAAGATACGGAAATGTGGTTTGATTTTTAACCTACCTCATTTCATGAATGAAGAAGAAAAATAAATTTACTATAGAAATAGAATAGAATATAAATGGTATAATAATCTTCATACTTGCATCTTTAATAGATCCAAAAATACCTTATAATTATTAAAAGAATTTATAATTGTGGGATTTCAATTGACCCTATTAAAATTAAAAAACTAACTTTATCATGTCTCCCTCAAATCTTATATAATACAAGCGTTTATAAATCAAAATCTTTATCAAAGGACCAACCTGATCATAATATTAAATTGTTAACATCGAATTTTGATATTGAGCTAAACACCGGCCAACGGAGGGATTCTTTTGGGATTTCTGACCATCATCTGGTTTGTGCAAAACAAATCCATGAAAAATACAAAGATGAAGGGAAGAGCAGAAAGGAGACATAAGATTTTTAATGTGGTTTAGCCAAATCCAAGTATCACTGGACCTTATGTCTACAGTAGTATATTATTCAAATTGCGTTTTTACAAAGATTCAACACTCAAGTCTTTTTTTTTTTTTTTACTCTATTTTGGTAGAGTTTCTGCTTATGTTCCGCTGTCCCCCTTTTACAGGAAGCTCCTTCCTCATATTTATAGAGGAGAGGGGGTTACAATGGTAATCTCATATGTAGTAAATCTATTACATCAATATTTATTATATAAGACAGGATGGATAGACAAAATCTTATTATTCGGCTGTGGCAGACTGCCTTTTATAGGAGGGCCCCAAGTATCCATCGGGCATGATATAACTTGGTGTCCAATGGTCTTTGGCTCAATCGGCTTTTAGGTCGCTCGTCGTGCTTCATTAATCAGGTCATTCAGTATTGGGGATGAGCTCATTCTAGCAGCAGAGAGGATGAGGTCGAGCTCGCTTTGCCGTGTACGAGCTCGAGTTGAGGAGCTCGCTTCGGAACACGAGACAAAGGCAAAGCGATCTGAATGTCCTTCGGGTTGGTTATTTTACCACTCTCGGGCTTCTCGTAGGCTTATTTAGGACGAACCGATTATCACATATAATATAAATATTAGAGCATATCTAACTTGATTAGAGTCCTTATCTAATCATAATTTAAATTTGATTATGATGAAGATATAAATAAGTAATTATATTACTTTACAAAAATAGAATTTGGATCAAAATGCTATAAATTATATGCATTTATATTAAATTTCAAGATATAAATGTAATTTAACCAATTTCAAAATTTTCCCTGTGTATTTTAAAATTTTTTCAAAAAAATTTATACACAATTCTACCAAAAATTAAGATGTTTTCAAATATATATATATATATATATATATATTTAACGAAAGAAATAACCCCTTTCAAAAAATGTGTCTAGCTTCACTCACATGAGTGATGGTCGTGAATGATGAACATAAGGCTTGCACTGCTTTCTTTTTTTAAGGAGGAAATATAAAATTATTTTTTTAAATGGTGAACAATATGTCATATTAGTATCTTTTTACCAGTCAAACCGTTAGTCAACTGACGGAATATTAGTCTAATGGTAGGAAATAAGATATTTTATTGTATTGCAAGAGAGGTTCGATTAATTATTTGAACAATGGGAGATGTATAGGTATTCAAGCGAAACATAAAGGGCAGTAGAAGTAATTTCCCCAATTACTTGTACTATTAACACATATAGCTTGAAAATATAGAAGCAAATCAACTATCAACAACCGCGCCTTAAAGAACGTGCCTAATCCATCTTATGCAGAGCTATCACTCTCCATCTGAACTAGCCTTCCCCTTTTATTATTATTATTTTTTTTTTCAACAACAAATTTTATGAAATATATATAATTTTAAGAATTTTCAAGAACCAATTTAAAATTAATATCCACAAACATGAATTCATCAGTAGTTATTGAAGGGCCGTAGCTTCCCCTGCCCCCCTCCCTCTGCCTCTGATCCTCTGCCTCTAATCTTGTGCTTGTGATTATAATAGCTTTTCTTCAGAACTCTTAAGAATTCTCTCACTCCAAGTCAGCATTTTAAGCTCTCTTCACAGTATTTTTTCCATCTCTCCACTGTTTGTGTTTTGTTGTTTGTGTCCTGTTCATCTTTTCTATAAACTGAACATAAACTTTTGTGGATCTGAAGGTGTAAAGGAAGAGAGAAGACTAAGAAATGGATAAGTACGAGATAGTGCTCAAGATTGGATCTGGGCCTCATGGGGTGACCTTTAAGGTGCGTAACAGGATGACCGGAGAGGAGTCTGCAATGAAATGTATTCCCCGAGGACACTTTGTGAGCTCTATCCTATACCCTTATCTTTCTCTTTTTTGACCTTTAATTAATGATATGATCATTATTTTCTTTTTCTGCCTTCATATACTGACATAATCTTACCATGTGGTTGTGCATATATTTTTAATTTTCAAGATTAAGGATGATGTGGAAAGGGGAATCCTGAACCTCAGAGTCCTTCAGCATCCGAATATAATTGAGTTCAAGGAGGTCTGTGCTCATATGTCAATAAGTGTTATTCTAGACATTGAGAATATGTACATCAGCCTGCCCATTTTTTTTTTTTTTAATATTGTTTGTTTGATATTGGTATTAATCAAACGTTAGTACAGTTGGTTTTAGATGACACAAAACTTGGGATAGTTATGGAGTATGCGGCAGGTGGAGAGCTCTTTGATAAACTTCTACTTGCTGGAGCATTCGAAGAAGCCAAGGTCTAGTGATTCTACTCAGTTTTTTTGGAAAATTAACTTAAAACCCAGAAAATTAATTAGATTCATAGTACATATATGCCTGAGATTTTCTCGCCTTCTTAAATTCTAAAATGCTGGTTGGAGACCAAACTTCAAGCCTAAACCTTGATAAATCAAGGCTGGCTGGTTCATACACTGTAACTCTTTTATTCGTGAAAAGTGAAGCCTTAAAAAGATAAATCCGCATTTAATATAAGAGAAATATGAAGTGTAATGAAATGAAAGTACCAAATCTTTGCTATTTTCAACCTTCAAGCAGCATAAGCAATTTAGGTTCTTCAATACTGGAACAATCACATTTCTTTTTCTCAAGTGTAAAGCTTTAAATTTCTATTTTTGTGAGTCAATTTTATTTTATATCATTCCAGGCAAGAAAGATGTTTCAGCAGCTCATCGCAGGAGTTAGCTATATCCATTCCAAAGTGCGTGTTTCAACTATCGGTTGAGATTTAATATTATATGATACTTAATTTTGATTTCTCTTACTGATGTTTCTTTTTCTTGTGAAGCAAATTTGTTATCCAAACTTAAATCTAGAGAACTCCTTATTGACCTCTAATGGTGACTTGAAAATTTGTGATTTTGGTTTCTCTAAGGTTCGTATGTTAATCATAGATTGATTTTTACACTAAATCTTTACACCAGCATATGACGTACAATTGAAAATTGAAGTTGCTGGTGACTTTATTTTTACAGCCTTTGCTTCATTCAAAAGCCAAATCAAAATTCAGGACTCTATCGTACTTGGCTCCAGAGGTTCTATCAAGACAAGACTACGATGGAATGGTAAGTTTTTTTTTTCTTTTTTTCTTTTTTCTAAGTAGAATATGAAAATTTTGATGGTCATAGAAAGCATGAACACACCCACATTTGATGCAAGCCAACCACATAATGAATTACCTTACACGTCCAAGATAGCAAAAGCTGAATTGTTGTTTAGATCAATTGCAATGGAAGAGAAGAGCTGTATCTATTATTGTGCAGTTATCAATCAGCTATATATGTTCCTTGTTTTTCTTGACAAATATATTCCTCAATGATGGTTTTCAATCGTTTTAATTCTGTTCAGTTAGCAGATGTTTGGTGTTGTGGAGTGATTCTTTATGCCATGCTCATGAGTGAATACCCACCTACAAACCCAAATCTGGAAAAGGTGAGTTTTTGGTTTGACGCCTTATAAATTTATAAATTTGAAAAATGTGTAACTCTTTTCCTAGCTAACTTCGCTGTCTAATTTTATCTGGCAAAAACATTGCTACTCAATCTAAGATCTCACGCCCTATATCAGGAGAGTGCAAAGATCTTCTTTCATGCATATTTGTTGTAAACCCGGCCAAGGTATGTACACGTCTGATGTTTTAAATAAGTTACCTTCCTTCCCTTGCTTGTCCTCCTCCCTTCTAGGGATGTTAATGATGTCAAATGTGGAGTGTTAATAATCGAGTCAAACGGAATTTTAACATTTTTAAACGAACACGAAGCGTTCAAAAATCAAAAGAACGAATTCGAATTTGGCCTATTTAATAAAGAAATTTGAAATCGATTTTAAAACGAACAGAACTTGAGCTGCTCTTGTTTAATTCATTTACCTAATTTATTCTTTTTTAAAAAATAAATAAATTTTACCAGAATGTAAATAATCTTTATTCTTAGTTACAGAATAAAATCATATCTTTAGTTCTTTATATTTCAAAACTCTATTAAAAAATAAGTCATCATTTTATCTTTAGATTTATCATATTACTAAAATTGTGCAAGCTATAAGATCATTTAATTAAAAAAAAATTAGATACAAAATATTTAAAAGAGATTACCTAATAAAAAATAAGGATAATAATTTATAATTATAGTATGATATTTAAAAATAATTATATGGTGTTATATATTTTTTTACACCAAGATATTATATATATAATTGTATTTTTAATTATTAATTTTTAAAGGAGCAGTTTGTGCTTCTTCTATTAATCGAGCCTAACTTTATGTTAAAGTTCATTTGTTTATTAATTAACTTGAGTCAAATCCAGTTCTTATAATAGCCTAAGTCAAGTAGTTCATAGAAAGTTTAGCTCATTTACACCCCCTAGGAAGAGAAATCGGTCGCCCTCTTTTGTCCTATCCAACTTGATAAAAGATATATTTGTCCCTCCCTTCCATATAATAGGTGGAAATATCTCTAATTTTATTGTAATATTGAAATCTCAATAATATCTTAATCCTCGTTTTCTATGTAATTGTTTAAAAGGGAACGAATAATCCTTCTCCAACATCTATGAGTAAATGTGGGAATATCATATCCATTGATAGAGCATAGAATCCACAATGGAGCCTAGTTTCTATGTGAAAAGATATGAAATAGAAGTGGGAAATAGAATGTGAAAATAACATAACTCAAAGAAAAAAAATATAATGCAAAGAACAAATTATTTAGTAATAAATTTATTAAATTAAACAGTTCCAACACTCGTGGGTAATTTTTTTGGAAAAATGCAAAAGATCCTCCTCAACTTTCATATGATTGGATTTTGCCCTTCCAATGTCGAAAACAAGGACTTAAAGTTTTAAATTGTATAAAACATTGAACTTAACACCCATCATTCACTTAATTAGTTGTTTTATCATAATATAAGATTTTTTCATGAATTTTTGAATAAGAATCATATTATTACAGTATGCTAGTATACCATACCATTTTTCTCACATGATTTCTACATTATCTAATTAATAGAAATCATATTAGCTATATAGAATTTTAATCAATATGTATGATAATAAATTTAAAATTACATTTGAAAAAATGATGTGGTAAGCCAAAATACAATAATATTATGATTCTTACATGAAAAGTTGATCAAAAAAATCATGTAATTTAATAAAATGAATAATTAAGGGGCCCTTTGGTATAATATGTGGAAAAGGAAAGAGAACAGAAGCAAATAAGGAGGAGTAAGGGTAATGGTATTTATTATCCTTTTTTGTATGTTTGGTTCACTCAAGGAATGGAATTACATTATTTATGATTGTATTTCTTGCTATTTAGTTAGGTGGTATTCAATAGCAATGGATAGTGGTCAACTATGATAGGTAGAGGTGAATGGTGGTCAAGAATAGTAAGCAGTGGTGGGCAATTTCAATGGTGTTAAGTAGCGGTTAGTAATGGTCAAAGATAGTAAGTGGTAGTAAACGGTAATCAATGATAATAGGCAGTGGTGGATGGCGATTTACAGTGATAGGTAATGGTGGGTAGTAATCATTGGCAACAAATAGTGATGGATTTTGGTCAATGGTGGTAGGCAGTGATTAATAGCAAAAGGTAGTAGTTAATGATCATAATTGTGGTGGACGAATATCAATAGCAAAATTAGGTAGTTAGCAGTTGTAAATAGTGATGGACAATGGTTAATTGTCATAGTAGTTGTAGATGATGGTCACTAGCGGAAGATAGTGATGGACGGTGATCAATGGCGACAACTAATAATAGGAGCTTCATGAAGTAAGAGATGAAAAGTGAGAGAAGAGTGTTTTTTGTTTTTGATAGGTAACATAATCTAAAACTTTAGAAAGGGAAGGGTTTCATTTGGGGCAAATTCATTAAAGATTTGTAATAGAAACAGATTCCACTATACATAAACCAAACACTTAAGAAGGGAATTAGTTTTTCTTATTCCATTACTAATGCCTAAAATTCTCAAACCAAATGCATCCTATGTGTTAAAAAAAAATTTGTATTTTTTTAGAGCTAGTGCGGCAAACAACTTTGTGTATAGGCAATATCTTAGATTTTGAATTCAAAACACTAAAAAGAAAATCCAAATACAATATTGATGTCACTACATCGTTAAGATGCCAGGCATGCGCTGGCAACATTTGACAAGCTATCAAACACATATCTAGTGAATAGCCTCAAATGCCATAACGCATTGCATTATAAATCAATTGGAACTAGAGTGGGCAATGAGTTGAACTGAGCTAAGTTGCTATGAGTTCAAGCTCAGCTTGCTCTGAATTTTTTCAGTTCATGACTTGGCTCAAGCACGATTTGAGCCAATTTTTTGAACTCAGGCTCAACTTGAATTAAATTCAAGAGTGGCTTGGCTACGCTCATTAAGCTCAAATCAATTATAATAATAGGGTATTTTGTTAATTTAATAACTTAAAAAACATATGAAAACAAATATATTTAACAAATTAACATCATAGAATAAATAAAAAATATAAAATGGCTAAAGATAATATTATAATACCATAACTCAATGTAACATAAATGATAATTTATCTCAAAATATAAAATCCCATTGCGACCATAACTAGATTAAAAAAGTTAATTTGGCCAAAAATTTTTAATTCTCCTATCTTTTCTTCTAACTTTATTATTTGACGAAATTAAACTTGAAGTCCAAATTATTTATTTAGTTATTTGACTTATTGAAGTAAAATTAATAAATTATTTATCAAACTTTTTGCCTTCATTCTTTATAATATAACATACGTCCACAAAGAATCAATATCATCAAGTGGCAACCATATTTAATCTAATTTTTAATATTTTGAGCTAAAGTAATATTTAAAACACTCATAAAAATAAAATGACATAATAATTAAAATATATTTTATTTTATAATATTTTTTCAAATAATATATAATAATAAATTTTTTCAAATAATGTATATATTTATATTTCTACATATCAAGCTCGTTCATGATCAAATGAGTTGAACTTCTTTAGTTCAAACTTGTTGACGTTGGTTTTTGGTTCTACCAGAATCCAGCCAATTGAGGAGGTTCATTTGGGACTCAAACTGCAATCTAGTTGTTAATGTAGCTAATATAAGATAGAATACTAGAAAAGGAAAAGAAACAGAAGAGAACACAGCTTTTAGCGTGGTTACGTCAAATCCGGACAGTACCGGACCCTATTTTCATGGTAGTGCTATTAATTTGGAGGGAATTTTATAGAGCTTTAGTATCTTCACCTAGTCTCTCCTTTACAGTGGTCTCCTCCTTCTTATTTATAGAGGAAAGGAGGACATAATGATAATTTTTCAAGTTACAAAAATATTACATCGACATTAATTATATAAGACAGAATGAACTTCTGTAAATCAACTTCTGCAGATTGCTTTCTGCGGGTGGGACCCTTGTCTGCTGGGTGTGACATGTGTTTGTCTCCTACTCAGCAAACTTCTTGTGAAGGCCACACCTCATGAACTAGAACCTTCGGCCTGGGATCATTGCTATCTTTCACATAGCGAGGTCAAGCTAGCTTATAATGAAAAGAGCTCGCACAGGGTTAGCTTATTGAAGAAGTGAGTTGGGACTTAGCATCCTTGGCACCTTACTGAGCTGGAGTTTTGCTACTACATGAACCTTTTGCCAGTTCATTTATGATGTTTTGGATTTTATCCATAACGTAAGCCCTCCAACTCTCAGCTTGCTTTGCGGGCTAGGAGTTGAAGTTTGCAAAAAATCATTCCTTCATAGAACACCATGCAATCAAAGTCTGCATGTAGTTTCATTTATTCCAGGCCATACTCCTCATAGCACGTGTTTCATAACTATTATCAAATCAACCTGGTTTTCTTCCACAGTAATTAATAATTTGATGAGTTAACCTCTTTTTCTTCTAAGGCATTAATTGAAGGAGTACTTGGGAGTGTATCAAGACTCTTTGGTGAGGGCAGGCTGGCTTTATATAAACGTAGGGAGGGGATCCCCCTCTTCCATCGGGTGAACAGATGAGTTTTTCATACTAGCCTCCCACACTTCTGGTGGCCTGCTTTTCGGAAGGGACATGCATGGTCTGTTACATAGAAAACCTTTTTAGGCAATTTTCCTTCTCTGAGAATGAAGGAAGATCTCTTAAAGATCTTGGATTATTTCTTCCTAGTGATGCCAAGAAGGGAATCCTTCCAAACTGCTCCGATCTTTTCCCTTTGAGTCTTTTTATTGATTAGAAAGATGGAAGGGAGTTTCGAACCGAGGAGGGTGGCAAGGGAAAGAGTTGAAATCAAGCGTGATTGTTGGCCCTCCTGTAGATTGAGGTCCTTCCCTAGGGCATCAATCTTTCTTTCAATGTATAGGCTGGACTGAGTTGTATTTCTTGATGCAAATGTGCCTCATTGAGGCTCTATTAATGAATAAACTTGATTTCTATATTTCTTGTGTGCTATACTCTAAACATTCTTGCACATCACAGGTGATAATATGGGTTCCTGCAAATAATGACAACATTAGATAAATTGCATCATGAAATTTTAAGCGATAAGCCAATCTTATTCTTCTGCAAGTAATGAATTTGGCCAACAAAGTGCCCTAATTATTGATGAATAGCGTATAGGTCATTTGGAAGTTATGCCTAATAGAAAATTGCATCATTTATTATTTGATGGGTGGTCAATCTTGTGGCTAAATAGAAAAGTGAGAAATCTTTTGCTCGGTCGATCCCATGGTCAAATAAAAAAGTGGGTGATCTTGTGCTCAAGTCGATCTTGTGGCCAAATAAAAGAGTGAGTGATCTTGTACTCATGCCAATCTTGTGGCCAAATAGAAAAGTGAGCACCACTTAGGCGATTCCCTTGCTGAAAGATGTATTTCAATATAGAAATTCAGAATGCTTATATAAGTTTCAAAATTTCATCACAAAAATTCAGTAAATAGTCTTCATCATGGGAAGTTGCACTCGTTCAGGATCTTGCTAAGATTGCTCAGGCCGTTACCTGGAAGACTACATCACGTATTCTCGCAAGCAACTTTTTTTCATAGGGTCCTCAATAGCATCCCTTAGTGCCCAACATTCCGATGTGGCATGCTCAAACTCATTATGATAGGTGCAAAATTTGCCTCAGTTGATTCTAGATTTGCTGGGAGTCTTTAAGGGCTGAGGCTTTCCAAAGTCCTCATTGTCCCTTTCCATCATGAAGATCTTGCCTAGAGCTTCCAATAGAATGCTATAGCTATCATGGTAACCCAGACGTGGGGATTGTTCATATATACTATTCTTAGCGAATAAGAAATCGGAGCTGCCTTTTTTATCTTCATGAATGCTCCACTTCCTTTTCTAACCCGAGCCACTTACCTTAGGCTTTTGCAAATTGAAAATTTCCTCCCACCTGATTTGCTTTATAGCCTGCTCATAAAATTCACCCAAGTCAGTAACTAGGGGCTTATATAGGCTTTTGAACAGCATTCCATCCCTATGAAGCCATACTGAGACCACAGCCAAAATTGCTTTGTATGAGGGTTTCTCTACATTATTTACCTCACACCTAAACTAGGTAATGTAATCCTTCAATGGCTCATGCTTGATTTGAAAAATTGTAGCGAGATGACAGGGGGCATGAGTTGCCTCCTAAGTGCTCTGTATTTGATAAGGAATTTTTTTTCCAATCCTTCTAGCTACCAATGCTGCAAGTTAGGAGGTCCCTAAACCACATTTGAGGGATATCTCCTAATGTAGCAAGGATGACTTAACACTTGATTAGGGGATAACTTGTTTAGAGATCCATTTGGATGTTGAACATGTCTAGGCGGTCACATGGGTTGCTATCCCCATTATACAGTGGAATGGTAGGAATTCTGAGTTTGTGGGGGAGAGGATCCACCTCAACTTCTTTGGAAAAAGGAGTTTGTTCTTAGGAGCATCCTTGGTTGTCATGAGTTCGAGGATGTTCCTCCAACTGCTTTGCCTTCTGAAGCAATTCTTCCATATGTTGATCCAAGCCCCTCAACTATTGATGAGAGACCTGGTGGCTCTTTGCATTTTCCTGGTCACGTGGGCAGTGACTTGAAGTCTGTTCTTGCTTGGCTCTACTTGAACACCGAACTTGCTGTTACTGACGTTCATTTTTGGGTGCAGCGGCTTCAACTTGTCTTTGTGGACCCTAAGCTTGAACTTGTGCCAGCGCCAAGGCTGCTCTGGTTAGCTCACCCATCATATTTTCCAATTTCTCCTAACATAGAAGCCAAGCTTGCACTTTATTAGTGCCGTTGTGAATAACAATAGGTTGAAAAGAATAAGTCAAGGGCAAGCCAGGGGTAACACTCATGAAAAGGATAGTAAAAGAGACCATTGAGGACATTTGACCTTCTGGAGAATTAATCAACACATTTGAAGCTCTGGTAGCTCTTCCTTTTGCCAAAAAACAAACCAAAAAATAGATGAGTTCCCACACACGGTGCCAAAATGTTGACAGTGGATTTTGGTTCTACCAAAATCTAGCCAACTAAGGAGGTTCTTTTGGGACTCAAACTATAATTTGGTTGTTAATGTAGCTAATATAAGATAGAAGACTAGAAAAGGAAGAGAAATAACAATGAACACAAAGCTTTTAACATGGTTCAGCCAAATTCAGATTGTATAAGACCCTACATCCATGGTAGTGTTATTAATTTGGAGGGAATTTTACAGAGCTTGAATATCTTCACTTTGTCTCTCCTTTACAGTGGTCTCCTCCTCTTATTTATAGAGCAAAGGAGGACATAATGGTAATTTTTCAAGTTGCAAAAATATTACATTAGCATTAATTATACGAGATAGAATGAACCTCTGTAAATTGACTTTTGCAGATTGCTTTCTGCAGGTAGGGCCCTTGTCTATTGGTGTGACATGTGTTTGTCTCCTACTTAGCAAGCTTCTTGTGAAGGCCACACCTTGCAAACTAAAACCTTCGACCTAGGATCACTACTATATTCTAGATAGCGAGGTTAAGCTAGCTTATAATGAAGAGAGCTCGTACAAGGTCAGCTTGTTGAACAAGTGAGTCGGGACTTAGCATTCTTGGCACCTTAATGAGCTAGAGTTTTGCTGCTACTCAAACCTTTGCCAGCTTCTTTAGGATGTTCCACATTTACCCATAACAAAACTCATCTCATTTAAAATATAAGCTAGATAATTTAGATCATGCATGGCTTATTTGTCTCATGAACTCGACTTATCAAATTAAAATTCAAATCAAGTTGTGAGTTGCCCACAAGTTAGTTTGACTCGCTGCCAACTCTGTTTGGAATGCACATTATTTGAGCTCATTCTCTTGGTTTGATTTTAACTTTGTTTAATGTATTTTATTTCTTAGTGATATATAATCAGAGTGTAGTTATTTCAAAAGAATTAAATTTTGTATAGTTTTAATATTTCACTAAATCTATTTATGTAGCAGAATGTACTTTGCTATTTTTTTTTTATTAATATTGATATCAACTGAAGTATTTTGTAAGTATTGTCAATCTAAATCAAGCTTATTTTGTAGAGGATTACTATTGCCAAAATCAAGAAGCACCCGTGGTATTTAAAGAATTTGCCTAAGCACTTGAGAGAAGAAATTCAAGAAGTTATTTGCAAAAATGAAAATTCGACCTTTTCATCTCAAATGGAAGACGATGTCAAACAAATCATTGAGGAGGCCAAAATTTGCCCACTAAAAATGGAAACTGTTGAAGAGGCTAAGACTTCAACTTCAGCCCAAAAAAGAGAAGATGGCTTTGGATAAAAAAAAAAAGAAGGACAAAACCTATCTTTCAGTTCAAAGATTTACTCCCTGCATTTCTTTTTATTTGTCGTTTAAGATAAATACATAAGGATCAATAGACTAATAAATAGTCTTAATTTTAGGAAAAAAAAAGAGTTATCTTGTACTAATCTATTATTTGTTAAAAACCAAATAGTGTGTAAAGTAATTAATTATTTATCAAAATGGTAGAGATAAAATTGAAAAAAGGCAATAAATATATTCCTAATTTTCTAAAATGGCAAACAAAAAGTAATAAAAATGTTTTCTGACAGATATTATGGAATGGAGAGAATAATAGGCGTTAAAGAAAGAGGAATATTTTATGGCTCTGGCTAATTCATACAGAAGCTAAGAGAATAAAACTCTCAAATAAGAAAATGAAATTTGCTTTCTGATTGATGCCTTCAACATATAGCATGGGGTCTATTTATACTAATCCTAAAGACCCTATAACAGTCAAGAAAATTAAAGTGGAATGGCAATTACAATGCATAATTATTTTGGGGTTAAAAATATTTATTGGAGGGAGTTACAAATCTTGTGCCCTTTCAACTTTGTTCCGTTTCA
>JANHAO010017280.1:0-14038 GCA_026873985.1 Saraca asoca
GCAAGACTATGTGGTTACATATGATAATGATCATGAAGATATTGATAAAACTATTGTGAACTTTTGCCTATTTGCAGATTGTGACTTAATTTCCTATGAAGATGCAATAACTAATGAATAATGGATTCAAACAATGCATGATGAGATTCATTCAATAGAGAAAAATGATAAATGGGAGCTAACTATTTTACCACCTAGGAAGAAGGCTATTGGAGTCAAATGGGTGTACAAGACAAAGTATAAGCTTGATGGTCAAGTGAATTGCTTGAAGGCAAGGCTGGTTGTAAAAGGTTACAAACAGAAGCTTGGAATTGACTACTTTGATATATTTGCACCAGTTGTCAAAATGTGTTCTATTCGGATGATTGTGGCACTTGCAACTCAAAATTGATGGAAAATTCATTAGATGGATGTGAAATCAGCATTTCTGAATGGCTTCCTTGATGAGGAGATCTATATTGAGCAACCACCTAGTTACATGAAGAAAGGACATGAGAAACAAGTTTACAAATTGAAAAAGTTGAAATAAGCACCTCGTGCTTAGTATAGCCGAATTAATGCATACATGCTGCAACAAAATTTCCAAAAATATCCTAATAAGCATACTCTATATATCAAGTCAAAATCTACTGGTGATCTTATTATTGTTTGTATTTATGTTGATAATTTGATATTTACAGGAAATTACAAAGAGATGTTTAATGAATTCAGGGAAATAATGACTAGCCAGTTTGAGATGACAGACATGAGATTGATCTCCTATTTTTTAGGCATTGAAGTATAGTAGACTATTGATGGCATTTTTATTTCTCAACAAAAGTATGCCAACGATATTTTAAAGCATCCAAAAGTGGAGTCGCTCAAGCCTATTCGAATACTAGTTGCAGAACAGTTAGAGTTGAAGAAGGAAGAAAGCGAAGAACTAATAAATCCCATATATTTCAAAAGCCTAGTTGGCAGTGTAAGATATCTAATTTGCACTAAACCAGATATCGCCTATGGTGTGAGGATTATTAGTCGATTCATGGAAAAACCTTACTAATCACATATGCAAGTAACAAAATGAATTTTACGATACGTGAGTAGTACCCATGATAATGAGATCTTTTACTCCTGCTCTAATAATTTTGGTTTAGTAGGATACATAGATAGTGATTGGGCAGATGATGTGGAAACTCAGAAAAGCACTTCTAGATATGCTTTATTTCTTAGTCAAGGATCTTTTTCATGGTGCTCAAAGAAACAACAGATTGTTTCACTTTTTACAGTAAAAGTAGAGTATATGGTCGTAGCTTCTGCAGCATGCCAAGCGGTTTGGCTTCGTAGAATGCTCGATGAATTAATACATAAATAGACAGGTCTTACAAAAATTATGTGTGATAATAAGTTAGTTATTGCATTGGTCGAAAATCTAGTTTTCCATGGGAGAAGCAAGTATAATGGCATTAAATATCATTATATTCATGAGTTAGTAAAAAAATGGTGAAATTAAACTAAAATTTTGTAAGTTTGAAAATTAAGTTGCAAATAATCTGACAAAACCACTAAAGGCGAATGTGTTCAAGAAACTGAAGATACTACTTAGTGTTATTTCAAAATCAAATTTAAGAGAGACTGTTGAAAATAATCTAAATTAAATTTTAAAAAAAATGATAAAGATCGAAGTCTTAAATTGTGGAAACTGAAACCTCGACTATAACAAGATAAGGCTAAAGTTTGAAATAAGTTTGAAGTTTTTATTTTTGGAATGCAGTAGATAAATCTTAGTGAAAATAGGATTGATTTACTGGAATAAATTTTAAATCTTTATTTTTAGTAAAGATAATATTGATTATTAAGATAAAGTTGAAAAGTTTTCTTCGTAATTTATTAGGTTACTTTTGCTTATAAATATAATTTGTTTCAACTTTAGTAATATAATTATAAAGTGAGAGAGATAAATAAACTAATAAGTGTGTAAGTTTACATAAAAAGTTCCTTTATATATTGAATTAAAATTATGATCAAAGAATTTTTCTCATCTCATATTCTTCTCCACAATTCTTCTTTATAATTTTTGGTTCCAACACTTTTAAGTTAGGCGCGTGTTTTTGTCCAAGTTGGCTGATTTGGTTTCAGCTTTATGGGTTGGTTTGACACTTGAAAATTTCAGTTCGAGTTCGGCCACCGCAATTTTGAAAAATTACAGAGAGAATTGAAGTTCTATAGTTTTTAATGATATCATATATCTACTAACATTTTCCACAAGTTTTCAAACAATATTATTAGGAGAAAAATACATTAACCTTCTTTAAGATATATAAAAATTATACTGAGCTTCGAACGTTTGAAATCCTACACTTTACTTCAATTAAACATGTTAAGAATCTAATTGAATATTCTTTTAATATTTATTTATTAAGGCTATATTTATTTTATTAAAAGACATCTTTTTTAAGAAAATTTCATTTGTCCATATAAAAGCAAAGAATTTTATATCGCCTGTATGCTTTATGATTAACATAATGTGTATAATGCCACTGTAAAGGAATAAAACAACTTCTCACATGCATCATTAAAAAAACAAAACATTTTCTATGATTTTAAGTCTTTATAATTATAATCACAAGTAAATAAAATATTTTCCTAAAAAAATATCTTTTAACAAAATAAATGAATGCTAAATAAAAGAAATATTTCTAAGTTAAGTAATATATGATTATTACACCAACCCAAAATAAAAACAACTTTTTATACAACTTAGAAATTAACATAGAATATCTTTCTTTCTTTCTGTCATTGTAAGTATCAAAATCTAAAGAAAAATAAGTTTTTATAAAAGAAAATCAAGGATGGTTGTTGAATGTGAGATTACAATTCTCCCATTTACTTTTTTTTCTTCTTCTTGATTTGTTGTATTTTATTTATTATGTTTGAATTAGAAATTTTTGATTTAGGACACAAAACTTTTTTTTATTATTGCTTATGATTTTTTTCTAATTTGTTATATGTGCAATTTTTTTGTTATTTGTTAGATGTGAGCAAGAATTTTTTATATTTGTATATATATTTAAATTATATTTTTTTGTTAACTTCTTAGATGGTAAACACAATTTTTGTGATTATTTATAAGATATAGTTTAATTTTTTTGTATGATAAATGATAATTGATAAGCACGATTTTGTCCCCCGAGGTTCCCTTCTAGAGTTGTCAGTGGAGTTCGACTCGGACCCGAGATTTCCATTGGAGTTCGACTCGAGAAAAGGCACTTCGTGTTGTTGAAAGGGGGTGCTCCCCCGCCATATAAGGCACGAGGTCACTCAACTTCGCATCGATGTGAGACTTCTGCTCACCTCTATTTTTTTTTACTATCAACATAAAATTAGATAATGATAAAATTATCTTTCAAACACTTTCAAAAATGTTAGACTATTATTCTTGGGGCAAAAAGAGAGTTTAGATTATAAAGGGTTATTTTTAGTATTGATTATTCAGATAATACCATTAAAAAGGGAAAATGACTATTTTAATAGAAAATTAATAGAAAATTTTAATATGTATTTATCTGTCAATGTAAGTTTTTAAAACAAAGAAGATAAATATTATTTTTGTATAAGCAGGATGTGTGAGTCTATTTTTCTCTATTATTAAAAGAAGGTAGGAAATAAATTATGGCAAAATATTAATGAAAAATAGTATATTTGAAAGTATTTTTAGGTGTTTTTGTTTTATTATTTTTTAAAAATAATTTTTAAAAACTATTTTTTTAGAATAAAAAATAAAAAATTTATTTGGATGTAAATGTTAAAAATAAGTGTTTATTTTATTTTTAAAGATAAAAAAATATATTTAATATTATTTACAACTTTGTCATTAATGAAAATAAGTATTTTTGTTATATTTGAAAACAATTCTATACAAAAATAAGGAAAAATCCTATTTTAGTATTTCCTAAAAACTATTTTTTAATTATATTTTTAGAAAACTGTTTTTAAAAAATAATTTTTAAAAACAGATTATTAAATAAATTTTTTTATTTTAATAAAATAAAAAAATTACTTTAAAAACAAGAGTCTGTTTGGAAGTGTTTTCAGGTGTTTTTATTTTATTGTTTTTGAAAACAGTTTTTAAAAACTGTTTTTTTAGAACGAAAAAATAAAAAACTTGTTTGGATGTAAATTGTAAAAATAAGTGTTTTCTTTAATTTTGAAGATGAAAAAAATATATTTAATATTATTTATAACTTTTACCATTAATGAAAACATGTATTTTTCTTATTTTTGAAAAAAATCTGAAAACAGTCCTATACAAAAATAAGGGAAAATACTATTTTACTGTTTCCTGAAAATTATCTTTTAGTTACACTTTTAAAAAACAGTTTTTAAAAAATAATTTTTAAAAATAGATTGCCAAACAGATTTTTTTATTTTTTTAGAATAGAAAAACAAGAAAACTGTTTTTAAAAACAAGAAGACTTCTTCCCAAGATGTTCTCCCAGTATTCTAGGTTATGAGAAATATTTTTCCCGCAGGCTTCAAAGTTCAACTGCAACCCAAAGGCAAAGACGCCCCTGACCCTCTTACACTCTGGCGACTGAGGTGGTCCTTATAAAATAGGCAAATAGCTCTCGCATCCTAAAACGATCAATCGAAAAAATCGGGTTTTCTCCACTTATCACTGCGTAAGCATGCAGCAGGTAAGCAAAAACCCTAATTTGATCTTTATGATGTCTTATTAACGTTTTCGTTTCATTGTTTTAATCCATTCTGTGCTTCACGATTTTCTGAAATCTCACTCATAAAGGGCGGGGGATCCGATACGGAAGTGACATGGGAGGACCAGCAGAATATCAACAAATTCGGAAGATTGAATAATCGCTTTCACGAGCTCGAGGATGAGATCAAAATCGCCAAGGTAGTGTATCAGTCTATTTATGTATATAGGTACTTCTTGTTGATCTGTGTGATTGCGATTCCATTTATGGGCTGAAATGTTGTTAATTGTATTGGTTAATTATGTTTGATGTAAGAAATGAGGGCGATAAGAACTCGCTCACATCCTCAATCTTTTTTTGCATCGAGTTAATGCAAATTTGCTTCCTTTTTTCTTTTTCTTTTTTTTTTTCCTGTAATTTGAGTTGGATGATGGGTTTTAAAAATGCGCGGTTTATGTTGGAAGTGAGTGGAACTGGGAGATATAATTTAGTAATGGAAGTTGATTCGGTTGTTGAGACTGAAAACTTTGAAATCGAAGAGTATGCTCGTGAAAGGTTGCAAAACCTTTCAGCTGGGCACAGATTGACTGGTTATTTAGTCATCTAAGTTTAGAGGGCAACTATGCCTTTTGCATAAATCCGTATACGCTCAAGAGGCATCTGGACAACCTCACTTGTGCCCTAAATTTGTTCAGCACCCTCTCCCCTTCCTCTTTCCTCTCTTTGTAACCACATTTAAATTACAATGTGTATTAATGTGTTAAGAATGTTATCAATATCTATCCTTGGGTGGACGCAGGAAATTAGTTGATTGCAATCGGGCAGAACTGTTTAAATACCAAATGTTAGTCTTGATCTACTACAATTTGATAGGAACTACATTTGGGGTGATGCAGTGGATGGTTTAAGCATCTGGTTTGAAATAACCTAAGCTTTTGCCTGCCCCTGGTCAACAAAATCTCTCTAACAATTGACAAAATTTATGCAAGATGAAAAATTAAGAATAGAAGTAACCTGATCTTTTAATTGAAGGAAAAGGAAAGGAAAAAGAAAAAGACAGTAGATGGGGAAAACACCTATAATAATCCATTAGGTTCTGGAGGTCATCAACTATTATTATTCCACCAGTAGTAAGTATGTTGCTTAACTAGTTGGGTGATTATCAAGCTCTTTATCTCTTGGTCAAAATAATTATCATGTTTGATAGTATAGTAGTAGTACATTCACTGAACATTAATTTATCTGTCTTCTAGCTTCATTGTTTGGCTTAATCTGACTCAAGGATTAATGGAGTATCAGATTTGTGAGTCCCAAAGTATATTCCCTGCTATAATAGGTGTATGGTGTATCTTATCTCAATTGTGGGTGGTGAGTTTTTTATAGTATGATGCAAATGCAATGGGTTTTGTTTTAACAGGAAACCAATGATAATTTGGAGGATGCAAGCAATGAGTTGATACTCACAGATGAAGAGGTGGTTAGGTTCCAAATTGGGGAAGTTTTTGCTCATGTGCCAAAGGATGAAGTTGAGAGCAGGATAGAACAAATGAAAGAGGTGACAAGCCAAAAATTGGAAAAACTTGAAGAGGAGAAGGAATCTGTGCTTGCACAGATGGCTGAACTAAAGAAAATTTTATATGGGAAATTCAAAGACTCAATCAATCTCGAGGAGGATTAGTGATGGATTTCTAGATTCTTTTGTTGACATATGACTTGCTATTGCTACCATCAAGCTTAGATGATTGAACCTTTGGATATTCTTCAGTTAGATGGTTACTTTTGCTTCAATTTGAAAATGTTGCCCTGCTTTAACTTCTTTGAACTGCCCCCTTCCCTTTTTGTTTTTCTTTGGCTTCTTGCTTGTGTTATTTTTTTTCTTTTTAGGGTGGTTGTTGTTGTATTATTCGCAAATATAAAAAAGTTCTATGTATGTCAGTCTGTTAAGAATGTTAGGATAACGGACCTTGAGTCATTGTAGTAGAGTTTAAGATTGAATAATGGTAATCTTTACTCTCTAGAGCTCAGAATGGATGTTGACTGACCAACCAAAAAAAGGAAAATGACGACAGGATGCTGCATTGCAAATTAACTACAAATAAATCCTGCGCTACGTAGAATCTATCTGCTGCAGATTGGATTACTCTATTCTAGCTTAATTGAAATGTGTCTATAACAGGAAAGATGTAGCAAGGCTAGCCAGTCTTTAACGAGAATTGCTTAGCTATTAAGTAAGACTTGTCCATTCGCGTTTTATCAGTGTATGTTTCTCAAATCGCAAATAGGTTATTTCATTGATTTCAGTTGATTATGAGGCTCAAACTGGAATCACTGTGCCACAAACGTTTCGGATAATCTTGCTTGTCAACTAGAGCACGCTTAACACCCCCTTGTTCTTTCTCTCATGTTGACGCATGTAATTAAAGAGTCCCTCGAGGTATTTGTCCGCATTTATCATCTATATCCTTCCATATTTAAAATTGAATTCCACGTCATCGTCCAAAATTCACATATTTATATATTTCTAACAGTCATGCAGTTCTCCTGTGTACATTAACATGAGTCACTTAGAAAATGGAGACAGCAAAACACGTGTTGCTTCCTCCGGATGGTATGGCCAAACGAGACAGGCATCAAGAGTCAGCAAAATGGATTTCCAACAGACTTGAGTTCGTATTATGTTTACGGCTGACGACGCATATATATGCATTATTACCCTGAAACTAACTAAAAATAAGAACGAGAAAAAGATTATGCAGCAAAAGACAAACTTACCACATCAAACGGCAGAATAGTTTCTAATTCATCGATTGCAGAAAATTAAGCAGATACTTTAAGGGATCCTCTTCCTCATAAAATTAATAGTTTCTAATCCATCGATTACAGAAATCAAGAACACACCTATATCCAATTTTTACATTGAAACCGCTTTGGTTACACAACGTTCCATCCAATTCCTCCGGCAGTGGTTAGAACAAGGTCACGACAGGCTTGAATGTCACAATACAAGTCAGAATCACCAGATAACTAAAAATCAGCAGAATATGGCATCATTTCAGCACTTCTTCAAAATGGGAATCAAATAAATCCAGTTTTAACTCTGCCACCGTCTTCAACGGACCAGTAGCACCAAAATATCAAATGAAAAATAAAAGAAACAAAAATGATAACTTTATGGTAAAACACAAAAACCGAAATACCAATTGCTGCTGCAATCACCACTCAGTACCAAGACACAGCAATTGTGATGGGATTCAAATGCGGGTATAAGTTGAAGTTGGTCTGAGAGGCTGACTTCCAACAACAGAAGAAAGCAATCCCTCTTCAGCAGCACTCTCCTCATCAACAAACAAGTCCTCAGTGACCCGAAGAGCGGCGTGCAAGCCAACAACCACAATCCCCACAATCAAAGCCAGCAAAATATTCAGTCCCACATCGGTGAATACAAGCGCAAAAACTGTGGCCAAACTCAGAACACATAGAACCGTTCGGTCATCCACAGCCTGATTAAATATAACAACTGGACTATCACGAAAGAAGTAAAGGAAGAACCAGGCAACGAAAACGAGCAAGAAGACGATCATCGAAAACGGATGCCACAAGAGGCTAAGGAAGACGATGAACAGCATTACCAGCGCGTAGTTGAATCGGAAGTAATTGAGATTTCGTCTGAGACGTACCATGGCATCGGCATAGCTGTTCGGGCGGGAGATGGCGGAGATGTCAAAGAGCTCACGCCATGGGCGGGGAGTGGCAACAAGAGATTGGGTCGAATTCTTGACCCGGGCGACGGAGAGATCCGAGGAGGTGGTAATCGGTTGCCGTTGTGGAGGAACGAGGGTTGTAGTGGTGGTAGCAATAGCGCCATAACCACCGGAGGTTATGATCGACATTGACGTGGGTATTGAGTTTTACAAAGAAAGCACAAAACTTTAGAGCAGTTAGATCTGAAAGGGAAGTGGGGAGAGGAAATGGCAGGCACGCGTGGTTAAGGGTTTCTACTTTCTTGCCATTGAGGAAGAAGAAGAAAAATTCGTTTTGGGGGTTTTGTTGCCCTTTCTATTGAGGCTCATTTGATTGTCTCCTTTCCCGGGGAAAAAGATACCAGTATGGTATGGGCGTGAACTGTAAAGCTGTACGTTTCTAGTTTTCTTGAGCCTGACCCAAACCAAATAAGGTTTTTTTTTTTTTTTTTTTTTTTAATCGTTTTCCAACATCATTTTTTTCTTGGAAAGAATTACTCACCTCAGGTCCTTTTTTGTGATAGGTGTTAAAAACACAGATGTTATGATACGAGAACATAACATTAGCTTGTTATCTTAAATTTTGTAAATTATAGAAATAACCCTTAGATCGTTAAAAATAGAAAATATAATTCTTCTTTTTTTTTTCTAAAAAACGATTTAAATTAATTTTTCACGTTTTCTTTAAAAAAAAAGGAACTCTAATTTTCTTTAAGGAAATCCCGTTTTGTAATTTATTTTGGAAAACATTAAATCATGAATTCAATCTCCACTAAAAATATTTTTTTAACAAATAATAATATTTGCTTCTTAATTTAAATATCAATCTACTCTTTTTTATGATATTACTGCTGAATTTCTAATTATAAAAAATTATTTTCGTTAATATTCTTTATAACTAAACAGGACCTAAATATTTCTCATTATTCAATTTTAAGACAGCTCTTGTGTCCGCCGCTCTGTGAATTTCTTTATTTTTTGCTATAATTATAATACCATACAAACCTTAAGCTAAACAAAAACAAGTTGTGCACTCACGCTGAGTTGTCAAATGAAGAGCACTACTATCAACATAGCATCATCCTTCGTTACAATCTAGTAGGCATTGCAGAATTTCAAGATTTCAGTAGGCATTCTCACAAAATCGTGCATTTAGAAATTAGAAAGCAAAACAGCAGATGCAGTGCTGACCACAAGCAATTGCCAGCGTTAACAATAAAACAAATGTTGTGCATTAAATTCTCAAGAAATCACTTGTGTACAACCTATCTCACTCACTAATCCTTTTTAAACCGGCCTAATGACTACCTCGCTGCACCTTGATCGACAATTCAACATGAAAATTTTAAAAAGAAAAGTAAAAAGGTTAAGTAAATGAGGATGCAACATCACCAATCTGCCCTTTTCACTGCTAAGAGGCATTGGCAAAAGGCCTAATCTATGATTTATTCTCAGCTGTAACATGAAATTTCCTCCCAGCTTCAACAGCTTCCCTGTAATGATCACACATTGCGAGAGGTAAACGCATTACACAAATGACTTTTATGAGGTCACTGTCACTATCACTCTAAAAGCTTTAGCTTGATTAGACATTAGAAATTATATGATCTATTAACAGGTATTAACTAAAAGAAAATAGCATGAAGAGATGAAGACCTGAAAGCATTTACAAGCTCCTTATTTTCAGGATCAAGCTTTACTCCCTCATAAAAAGCATTTGCTGCTTCATCAAACCTCTGCAATCACACGACCAAGTAAAATCTTGAGATATAAAACACATCCCGCTGCTAATGTCAAGAGCAAAAATGGTTTTTAGAAAGAAAGCATGCCTGCAATAAACGTAAAGCTGCCCCTTCTCTATAACAAGCTTTCGGCCAATCAGGTCTTATTGCTCTGCAGGCCTTTGCATCTGCTAAAGCCCTCTCAGCTTGACCCAACCTGATCCAGCAAAGGCTTCTATTTGATGGCAAAGTAGCATCAGTGGGGTCCAGATCCATTGCCTGTTGATGCATTGCAATAGGACCACAACAGTTCAGAAAGCCATCTTTGCACGAATTGAGGTGACGTATAAATTTAGGATTCCCAAAACTATACAAGATAAGCATTCTTAGGTCCAATAGACACCATGGAATTTGACGTTGATTATTGATTATTGCAGGAATCTTAATAGCAGAGAGAGATAGCTGCAAAGATATATATGTAATCGGGCCCCATAAATAAACAAGGCTTTGCTGGAATATGTAATTACAAAGTTAACCCCCAACATTATAAGCACATGATTGAAGTGTTATGAACCAAAAACTAATGGATATAATGATTTAACTACAATGAATTAGGAAGCATTTTACAATTTTATGGAGATCTTATGATCAAATGTAATATTGTAAAGCTTTGGGGGACAAGCAAAGTAACTGAAAATATGTTTTTAAGTTGCTAACTTGCACCAGAATACAACGATTGATTTGTAGAAGAAATGTAATTAACAAATTGAAGTTACAGAACAAGGTTAAGAAAACACAAGTCAGATTAAAGATAAGTAGACTTTACTTGTGTATAAGAATCCACAGCCATAAGAAAGTCCTTCCTTTTAAAGGCTTCTTCCCCTCTTGATTTTGCTTCTGTAGCTTTCTTCTTGGCTTCAGGTGTCACCTACATAAGTTGATATAGAATCAAAAGAGACAAAGACAAACTTTATACACACAGGCTGAAAGCTTCAAAACATGCCATGTTTATTTGAAAAGGGGATAGAGAGCTTAGAGCTAGTTGTCAACCTAACAATATATTAAAAGCTCAATTTTTTCAAAAGGAGATCTCAGCAAGTACGCATAATTGATTTTGGTATAATTGAAAAGAAGAGTGACATATAGAAATCAAACTATAAAGAGTCCAATAAGATATTACGGTAAATCTTCAGGAGAATCTGATGCTGATGATGAAGAATTTCAGAAGCATTACGAAATCAAATACAAAAAGAAATAAACTATTTGATAGAATTTATTCAAATACAAAAGAAAACACACCTCAGGGAGATTTTGCTGTGGCAATGCATTATCCTTGGGCTGATCAGTTTCTTTCACATCTCTTGTTTCATTCTGCAAAATTTGCTCTAAATACTTACTAAAGGTCTTTGTCAGATAAAATGCAAAATAGCAGCAGCAAGAACTTGTCGTCAATTTTGGAAGCTTGAGATCAAGTATTAGAATCAATCTAAGAAGTTGGGTTTGAAGACTATGTATGTGCCATTCTGTTTCAGGGGAGGCACAGAGGCATTAGTCAAATAATAATTGTTTGTTGATTTTTATCTTCTGTTTCCATTGGCATTCACACTTGCAAAGATGCACTAATATCGGAGAGATCATCCTCGGGGATGAGAAGCAAAATAGCTTGGCTTAGTCCCTTTGAACACGAAGAAAAATACAGGATATCAGTACCTGTTGTTTTTTAGTCTCAGATTGCATATACTCTACTATTCCATCTGTACTCCAAGTAGAAATGGCATCAACTTTAGATGTCAAAGGGAACAGTATCTCAACAGCTCCACGATTTCCTCTTGCAGCTGCAACCATTATTGGCTTTATATCATCCTGTGATTCAAACGATCACACATATCATATTTCAGAGAAACCACATAACAGTCACATGAATGCAATGGTTTCAACAACATTCATTCACCACAACACAAGCAAGAATACATGGATGGGTAACGAGACATGAACAATCCGGAAATTTTGGCAAACCTACACTCTGAACAGTAGAAAGGGAAAGGCCGAATGGAGAAAATCAAACTACGGGAACCAGTATCTGTCTCACCTCATCAGAGATATTAGGATCAGCTCCAGCTTTCAATAAACAATTTATGAGTTCAAGGCTTCCATTATCTGCTGCAATGTGCAAAGGAGTTGCACCACCAGCACTAACATTTACCTTAGCACCTGCCTGTATGTATGAAAATGCAAATATTAATATATGAAGGGACAAAAAAGCATCTTAAGATTCTTAGCAACACAAATACCCACAACCTATGACATATACAAGCACAGAAAACTATTAAACTTGAATTGTCCAAAACCAGATTCTTTGAACAAGTTTCTTTTCAAAAAACAAAGCCACATAACAAGTTGCAAATACATATGAAATATAGAATAAAACATTTAAGGAGTTAAAACAGTAAAATATATATATATATATATATATATCTCATTTGCAAGCCATTAACATAGCAGAAGTTTAGGGAAGATGTAGAACCTGAACTAACAGCTCTAAGCATGCTAAAGAACCGGCTGCTACAGATGATAAAAGTGGGGTAATGCCATCATCAGTTTCAGCATTAGGCTGCAAAATAGCATCAATAAGATGAAGGGAAAAAACATTATACTAGTTACCCTGTCAAAATAGTGCTATCCTATAACTTGGAAAAAAAAAAGGGGGAAAACTTACAATCTAATCTGAGCAGGACTAGTGAAAGATTATTTATCAAATAATACCATAATATCAGCATCTTATGCTAAAAAAATAGGCATAATTGTAAACTATGTTCTAAAATGCAGGATAAACACACTAAGACATGTTCTCACATAGTAAAAATGGACTTAATATGATACACCCTTTAAATATTATACCATGTGGCTTCTGTTCATCCCTAACAATTCCAGTAAAATAGAGGAATTCATTATGCTAAATTCAATGGGAATTTTACTGTCCTAAATTCTCCACCCAGAGGCATTGGTTAGCATAAGCACACAATCAAACCCATGAACCACTTAAGTAATTGAATCAAGGCAAATTGCCAGAAAAAAAAGGGACACCGACTCCATTGGTCAAGCAAAAATGTGCAATCAAATGACAAAATCTGCAGGAGTCCAAAGGTCCCAAGAAAAAAATGCTTAGAAAACAGCATAAAAGATGGTAACACTGCATGATACTTCCAATATCCAACTAAACTAAATACTTTCATATAAATAAGGTTCTTACAACCCTTAGAAGCTAGGAATATCTCAGGACATCAATTAGCATCAGAACTGCCAATATACTAGATTAATAGAAAATAACACAAATGATTGGTAATTAATGCAGACTTACATTTGCATGATGTTCTAATAGAACACTGACAGCATCCTGTTGGCCATGACCAGCAGCCCAAATTAAAGGAGTACCGGCATCACTTTCTAAATCAATGTCAACACCTCTGGAGAGCAGATATTTGAGCAGCTCAATATCTCCTACAGACAAACAGAAATTACATCAAATTTAGATGATGAACAGAGCAAGAACGATGAGCTTATTACAAGATAAAGGTCTCATGAAAGAAACTATGGAGCTAATTTCTTTTAATGGCACACATACGTGCAAATAGCTAATTAATAAATAGAGTAAACTACCATTTTGGTACCTGATAGATATGGTTAATATTAATTTAGTCCTTATTCAATTTGGCTTTTCAATCTCATCCCTTACAGATTCAATTTATGTAGTCCTTTAAGCATTTCTTCCCTAACTGACCTTGTTTTTGCCCACGTAAAGCATCCTTTTGGCCATAGAACACATCCTCCACCGCGGCCCCCACCCCCCCCCCCCCCCCCCCCCAAAAACAAAAAAACAAAAAAA
>JANHAO010017281.1:0-14037 GCA_026873985.1 Saraca asoca
GATCTTTTTATTGCTGGAAAATGCTTGCAGTATACATAGTTTTACAAGAGTTTCTCTCTTGTGAGCTCCATGGCTTATTCTCTCAAAGCTCTCCCTCTTTTTTCTTAGTCTAGTCTCTCCCCAAAATGAGCTCTCCCCTTTTATTTTATCACCCTGAGCCTATATACAAAAGGCTAACTCTATTATTTGGCTATTGTAGGCTTTCTATCAATTAGCCCCCTGCTCTTGTCTCTTCCTCATTTCACGTACCCAACTACCCTTGGCTAACGAAGGCTTCTTTTAGTGGGCTGGGCTCTACTTAACTGGGCCTTTTGCCAGCCCAAAAACACACACAACATGATTAAAAACACATAAAAATAAATCAGTCAATCCCCAACAATGACACAAAAATTTGACAGTTGCCGAAACCAACAAAAATAGTACTAAGCTTCTAAAGTTAGTAGCTAAGGTAAGTCAGATCATGTTCATAGAGATTGATGAATATCTTTAATGTGCTCTCAGCCAAAAGATCGAGGGTAAGATAGCTAAGTACTAATGATAATTTAAAACAAATACTTCAAATGCATGAAAAATGTAATCAAAGTTTAGGGAAGATTTAATAGAGAAAAGCTCAACCCAAGGGACTTTTGTCACTAATTCAATAATTGATCATTGATACTCATGTTTTAGTCCCACTTTGATCACTTATCCAAGGTATTAATTAAGCCTAGTACTTGATTAATCCTTGTCAATTTCATCCTAAGATAATTAACCAAGTCCAATACTCAATTAACACTTATTAAGTTAACTGAAACCTAGAACTTCAACCAGTTTATTAATAGTATTAAGCACTAAAATCATTGAGTCTATTTAATTGAATTACCCTAGTAGCAGCCTAATTAACTACCCTTGATTCCCTATTAATATTGAATAGCCCCAGTAGGTCATCAACATCCTATTGCTACTTTATAGCCAAATAGCCATAAACAATTGGATTTGTCTATAGGAATTCAACTAGCATAAAACCACTATGACAATTAATAAATTGGCCATTTTAATTAACCACTCATAGCAATTATAAGCAATAAGAACAAAGAATCAAAAGAATCAAATTGAAAATGATTGAATGATCAAAACAAGTCTCATAATCACACAAATTGGAGCAAAATTTCTCTTGAATTGAAGTAGAATTTAGTTACACACTAAGAGTAAAATAAAATACAATGAACAAGGGAAGGAACAAACCTAATTACACAGATGGAGTCTTGTCCTAGCAAAGCTCATCTCCTCCAAAATTCAAAGACGATACAAAAGTGATCTAAAAATGCTCATATTAAAGGTTAAGCTATTTATTTATAAGTTCAATGCACTATACAATTTAGGGATCAAAGGATGCCTTTTTGGACATAATAATCTTCATATGAAATGTAACTCTATCACTTAGCTTTCCAATGGCCTTAACCTTGCATTATATTTTAATCCCTAGCTCAAGTTATGGGCTAAACACCAAGATAGCCTTTCTAAGCAATCCAACCTATAATAGATTCAATTACTCAAATTCATAGCCATGTAATTAAATTAAAAAGGTATTGTTTTCCCTCAAGACCTTCATGAAAGATGTAGGGGTGGATCTTAGCTATCTTATGGGCTTAAGTTTGCACCAAAATGTTTTTTAGAGTTCCATTTATGATGAAAACACTAGGTAGGGCTTTAGATCATAACACTACACTCTATTTTGGCTTCTATGCTTTATTTCACCTCCAAAACATCTAAACTAGGCTTTGGGATCTTCATGACATTTTTAACTCTTCCTCTTATCTTTTCAAGGATACAAGAATCACTCAAAATTAAGGTTCATAACTCTAGATATGCCTAAAAATCTAAAATAGTCTAAAATAATGAAAATTTATAGTATAAATTCAATTAAGCACAAAAGCTTAGCAAACCACAAAACTAATCCCAATTTTCCAATTAAGCACATAAACATGAGTATAAAGGGATATAAATTATATATAAATTGTGTTCATCAGAAAGCTGGCACCCTAAGTGGTGTAGTGGCACCTGATGTTTCCGTGAAGACTTTCCCACCTTCAATGTCTTGGGTTTGAACCCAAGTCATTGCATATGTGTATTAAGTGACTTGCCACTTCTGCTATAAAAAAAAGGTAGGAGAAAATGTTCTTATTTTTTATTTTGGTATAAAATTGTTTAAATGTTTCTTTACTCCAAAATTTTAATCTCTATTAATGAGAAAATATTCTCTCTCTATTAAAGTGAAAAACATTTCCTATTTTTATGCTTACATTACTGAAGTGGTAATAAAAAAGTATACACACACACACACATATATATATATATATATCTCACATTGATTTTGTCCTACTACTCCAGAAGTAGCAATATCAAGAAAGAATATGTCTAAAAATATTCTTTTACAAGATTTCATGCCATATATTTTTTATGAATCAAATAAAAATATTTTGTGAAGTTCAAGAAACTGACATAACAATTTATACATAATTCCCCAAAGTGAAGTGAATATGATAGTACTCCATTCCTTAAAGTAAATTTGAAAGAAATAAAGAATATTGGTATTCCATTGCCAAGTAAATATGAATCATTTAAAGAATTTTTTTACTATTATTAGAAGTGAATGTAATAGACATAAAGATTTTTTTTTTATAAATAAGGTTAAATAAATACCCTAATCATGATTATTATAATAATACTACATGAAGTGGAAGAATAATAAAGAAAAAAAATATGGGCTTCATAGATTAATAAAGGCATATGTTAATACTATACCCTAGTGCACAAAATTAATATTTGTTACTAGTGGAATTCGACACTCAGAGGTAGGCTGGCAAAGGCCCAGTAGAAGGGAGCGAATCTATCAAAAGGAATCGAGCCTATTAGAAGAAATGAGCTCACTGTGCAAAAGGCTATAGCTTGTTGAAGAGAATCCAGTTCGTTGAAAGCCAGAGCTCACTAACTGAACCAGCTCAGAGTTGCAAGCTAGCAGCATTCTCAGGAAATGAGCTTAAGCTTCCTAAGACGCAGCCTCACTTAGCCATTAAGGCAAAACATAAAGACAACAAACAACTAGCACAGCCATACTGCAAGCATGACCATCGAGTTCCATCCGTAGTAAGCAATCTACAAAAGCCAGTCTATAGTACCCTTAGCAGTCTTGTACATTTAATATTTGATATAATAGATGTACAGTTAATTTAGATCCATTTGCACCCCTCCTTGCTTTTATAAGTGGGGGGCTAGAGTCATTGCAAAAGAGAGTCGAATGAAAAACTAGCCAAAAACTCTATTGGATGCAATAGCAAAGCTCTATAAATGATCCTTCATATTAATAAAATATCTCCATGGACATAGGGTCCAATGTTGTCTAGATTTAGCCAAACCATGTTAAACCCCTTGGGTATTTCTCCCTTCTCCCCCTTCCTCCTATGATCCAGCACTTTTCCATCACCTCAACAACTAGGAAAAAGCTTAGGCCCCTAAAGAACCCTCTCTGTTGGCCGAATTTAGATCAAACCAAAATCCACCATCAACATTTTGGCATGCCCAGTGGGACCCATCTATGTATTGGTTGATCTTTCACCTTCTGTTTAGTTCTTTGCATATCTATCATGGCAAAAGAAGGACTTAAAAGCTTCAAACACTCAAGCTAACTCGCTGTAGGGTCACGTGTCTTCGGCAAACTCTTCAACAGCACCTGTTATAGGCATTACTACCTTTTTGCCCCCAGCTAGCTCCTCTCAACTTGCCATTGTCATGAGTGGGAGCAAAGGGATCCAAACCTGGCTTCAACACTAGGAAACGTTTGAAAATATGATGGGAGAACTGGCTAAGGTAGTCACCATATTAACATAAAGCCAAATCCAAGATTTGCAAAGACAAGCTAAGGTCATCGCACCTAAAGATAGTCACTAACAGCACCAAGCTGGATGTTTAGGTAGAGGCGGTGAAGAGCACACTCTAGGTCATTATAGCCACAACCAGGAGAATCAATGGTCTCTAGTATGAGACCCACGTATAGAATTGTTTCAAAGGATGGATCAGTTTAAAGAATGCTTTTGAGCTCTATACAAATAAGCTCGTTATGAAGTGAGGTCACCCCTTATCGAGGAGATAGATGTATAGCTCCATCCCCCAAAGTTCAAAGTTCTCTCCATCCTGCTCTATGATGGGGATAGGGATCCGTACGACCACCTGGATGGGTTTAATGTCCAGATAGATCTCATGATGACTAACCCTCTTATGAAGTGTCGTGTATTCCTAGCAACACTGGGGGGCTTGCCTTTGACGTGGTTTAGAAGTTTTCCAGCCCGTAACATAGGCAGCTAGGAAGAATGTCAAAAGAAATTCATTGACCAGTATTAGGCATTAAAAAGATAGCTCACTCCACCCTATCAAGAATCATTGAAGGACTACATTTCTCGATTTAGACACAAGGTCAATAATGTAGAGATCCCTTCGGAGGAAACTATTTTGGCAATGATCTCTGCAGAACTCTGTAAGGACAGAAAGTTGTACAAAACCATTTATAGGTCATTGGTCAAAGATCTTAGGGACTTCTACAAGTCAGCTATGAGGCAAGCCAGATGGGATGAAACTTTTGACTTAAAGGAGGTCTGATTTGAATAGTTCAGATAAAAATAAAAAAAAGAATAATCATAGAGAAGGGCAAGATGCCCCCAGCCTTCAGGTCATCAAAAAGGGCAGGGAAAAGCAACCTTAATACCAAGGTCATCACAAAAGTTATAACATTCTATCCGAAACTCAAGATAAGATATTTCTAGAGGAGCAAGATAGAGAAAGCCCAAGCCTCTGTGGACACCTAGCAAATTTAGAAGCAATAAAGATAAATTTTGGGCCTACCACAAGGAGGTCGAGCACAACATCTCATAGTGTTGGGCACTAAGGGACGTGATAGAGGAACTGATCAAAAGAGGGTGCCTGCAATGATATGTGGTGTGACATGTGGAATAACAATCTCATCCTCGGTGAACTCCCAACCAAGAGTAAGGAGCTTCAATTTGGATCATATATTGATAATGTACTTTAATTTTCCTATCTTTTGTCTTTATTAATGTATAATTTTGTGTTGCTAATTGTAATGTACAAGTCCTATTACTAACTTATGAGCTGAGGCCCCTCGAAGCTCATTTTGTAGATGAATTGACAAAAATTACCAGTGTAGCTATGTGCTCACTGAGGTGCAGAGGCACTATTAAACACTTATAGTGCTAGCGTAGCTGCGTACTCACTAAAGTACAGAGGCACTATTAAACACTCACAGTGCCAGTGTAGCTGCATGTTCACTGAGGTGTAGAGGCACTATTAAACATCTACAGTGCCAATTTAGCTACGTGCTCACTAAGGTGTGGAAGCACTATTAAATACTTAGAATGCCAGCATAATTGTGTGCTTGCTAAGGTATGGAGGTACTATTAAAACACTCAAGCTCCAACAAAAAGCCATGAGCTTAATAAGGTGCAAGAATTTCACAATCCATTTAGCTATTTGATAGGCATTAAAGTTGCCACAGTAGTGAAACACAGCTCTCATGGGAATGAATGCTCTTAGCTCACTAATGAGATCCTTCTAGGCATAGCTCTCATGTGGCCTAGCTAAATTCTACTCATTATTGATCAAGGCAACCGTATGCAAAAGCTCATTACACAAAAGTTATGGCTGATTGGCCATGCGAACATTTCATTAAGTTGCAGCAATATACAAAAATGGATGAAGGCATCCAATACAACATTTAAGATCTATACAGAGAAGCTTATTCATTAAAAGGCCTCATCTAACAAGGTAAATTTACATCAGAAGAAGGAAAATACAAAAGCAAAAACAAAGAAGCTTGGAGATATTGTTGAAAGTGAAAAGCCAGCTATCGGGAGACAAACTCCCACTAATAAGAAGATCATCGAGTTCAGTTACTCCTACTTATATCCCTCCTAAGCCAACGGTTTCTCCTAGACCAAACCCAAAGCAACTCAAAAAGGCATCGGGAGTCTGGCTGGCAAGGCTAAAAATCATGGCAAAGCCATGAAGAAGTAACTCAAGATCTGTATAAGATTTCCTTAAAGTTAGCATAAAGAGCTATCCAATGGGAGTCACCTGCAATAGGACATTCATGCCTCGAAATCTTCTGTAGTAGGCCATATGCACCTTAGAAAGCTTTGTCGAAAGCCAAGCTATCAGAAAAAGGAAGGGATTAACTTTGATACCCATTTGAACACTTCGATGAAACACCTGAAGAGCAACACAAGCATTATATAAACTAGTTAGGTCTGCTGTAAGAACCAAAGGTTAATTAGCTACGCTCGATTAGACAGTCTAAAGGAGATAAAATTGCCACACCAATGGCTGGAGACCACGCTCAGAGAGAGGTATGGTCCAGTTCAGGTGAAATGAAGTTTGAAGTGATAACACAACAGACTTAATGCTGAAGACTTTGACGAAAAAGACCCCTCTAGAATAAAGTTACAAGTCCCAGTCCGTAAAGCGAATTGAGAGTTGGGAGGACATAATTCTTAAAGAGGATGGATTTTGAGAAAAACCTTAGTTTGAAGATGATGCTTCAAAGCTCATGTTTCTCCTTGAAGAAATTATCTTGTTAAGAAATCTGTAAGTGAGTTTTTTGAACCTTCAATAAACTCAATATCAAACTCAAAATAAGAAAGTATTACTTGCCATCTAGCAAATATTTATTTTGAAACCAAATTCTTGACATCCTTATATAGGACATCTTTTGCAACTTTGCAATCAATTCTTAACAAAAAAATTTTATTTATCAAATCATCTTGAAAATTTGTAATGCATTAAACTATGGATAAAATCTCCTTTTTAATAGTAGAGTATTTTTGTTGAGATTTGATCCAGCATCTAGTGTAATATCTAACTACTTGTTCAACTTTTGACTCTTTCGCTTTTTGTTTTAGGATGCCACCATAGATGATGTTAAGTCCAAATGGCATTACATTTCATTTGTAATGACCAAAAGGTGTTGTGAAAGTAGTTTTATATCTAACTTCTTTAATTTGTACTTGCCAAAACCCTGACTTCATGTCAAATTTTGAGAATATTGCAATACTATGTAATCTTCCTAACAAATCATTTTTATTAGGAATAGGATATCTAATCCATTAAAGAACTTTATTGAGAGGCTTATAATTAATTATAAATCTTAGAGCTCCTCTTTCTATCTTAGCTTGATTTTGAACATAAAAGGCTAAACAACTCCATAGAGATTTACTTGGCCCAATAAATTTCTTATCTAGTAAATCTTGAATTTCTTTTTTACAATAATTTAACAATTCTTCTTTCATTTGAATAGGTCATGCTATTGTTAAAATATATCTTTCATCAAAGTCTTTTTCATAAGGTAAAGAAACCATATGCTTTTTTCTATTCCAAAAAGCATTTGATATTTCTGTACAGACTTCTTTTTCAAAAGTATTTTTTATTTTCTCAATTTTCTTTTGAATTTGTGGGTCTTTTAGGGCCTGTTTGGGAAACAATTTTTTTTTTAAAAATATTTTTTTTGTTTTTTTGTTCTACAAGAATAAAAAAATCTGTTTGGTCACCTGTTTTTAAAAACTGTAACTAAAAACAGTTTTCAGGAAACAGCAAAATGGTGTTTTCCTTTATTTTTGTATATAGTTATTTTCAGATTTTTTTCAAAAATAAGAAAAATACATATTTTCATTAATGACAAAGTTGTAAATAATATTAAATATTTTTTTTTATCTTCAAAAATAAAGAAAACACTTGCTTTCAAAATTTACATCCAAACAAGTTTTTTGTTTTTTGGTTCTAAAAAAATAGTTTTTAGAAACTGTTTTTAAAAAATTATTTTCAAAAATAATAAAACAAAAACACCTGAAAACACTTCCAAACAAGGCTTTAACTTCTTTTCTATTCTCATGTGATTAACCTCGTTTTGAAGATCATAAATAAATTTTTCCTTTTGTTTAAGCATATTTATTATATACATTTCTTGTTCTTAAATAATACTAATATCTTTTGAGATTGGGGGTTTTGAAAATTCAAATATTATGGGTTTAAATTTTTTAAGATGAATTCCTTCGTGAGTTGCTTTGAAAGGGTATATTTGAGTTAAAAAAGGGGTTTCCAAGATTATGGGTTCATTCATATTTTTTATTAGCATAAAAGTATTTTTAAAACAAATTCCTTTATTGCAAACATAAGCATTTTCTAGCTTATAGTTGATTTTCATATCAACTTCACTAGCATTTTTTAAGGTTTCTTTTGTTTTTGTGTAGTATTTGGTTGGAATTAATCCTTCTTAAATGCAATTTAAATATGCTCCTAAGTCTATTAATGCATCAAGATTTTGATGATATTCGTTATTTATAACCAGGTTAATTTTACAAATCCATTTGTGGAATTAAATTTGTTGAAGTGCATTCATATAATTTCTATTAGGTTTTTCTTCTCCTATATTTTCTACATTTTGATCATCTTGATCTTCTCTTATTATTTCTTCTTCTCTTTGTGATGAGAGTTTTAATAATTCTAATTCTATTTTGAATTTTGAATTTTCTTCTTTTAATTCCCTAATTTCCTTTTTAATATTACTAATTTCTGTTTGCAGGTCTTCAATAGTAATTCAATCACTAGGGGTTTTTATTCGATTAAATATTTCTTGTAAACTATAAGGTTTTACCTCCTCTTACTGTTCTTCATGATGAATTAATTCTTTGAATTTTAAAAGATATTATTTCCTAACTTATTCATCAGAAATTTTTTCAATTATGTCTACTAAAGGTTTTAGATCTTTGGAAATAACATTTAGGTTGAAGATTTTGGTTGCCTTATCCTTAAGTTCTAAGGGACAACTAGCTGGTTTTGGCGTTACGTCATCTTTTTCTTTTGGCAATTTGACTTCTTCTTTTGATAAAGATGACGAGTTTTGTCTCTTTGTTTGAATTATTGACATTAGGCTGATTATTGATCTCTTTAGCTTCTACTTTTGGTTCTAGGCTAGGTTGACATGTGTTTTCTTCTTGTTAGAGTTTTAATTGACTTTTTCCCTTATCCTTTTGAAGTATTGGCTTAAGTTTTTCTAACTTTCTTTTGAAAGGATATTCTATAGTCCTATTTTTGTAATATTTTTCTAACCAATTAAAAAAGTAAATATATTGACGTTTTTCTTTTAATGTTTTGATGTAAAGCTCTCTCATTTGTTTTTTGGTTTCAAGGGGGAATTTTGAGATATACCATTCACGTTTTTCTTTACTTTTTGGGGCATAATAATGGTCTTGAAGTCTTTTATCATTCATATCAATCTTTTTAACCATTTGAGTTGGCTTTTCATTTCTGAATATGTTGGAGATGTAGGTTCTCGAGTTGAAGGATAATCTACTTTATAATGAGATTCTGAAACATTATTACTATAATTTATTCCTTGAAGTTTTGCTAATTTTTCATCTATTTCTTCAATTAAACTTTTTCATGAACCTATGTCTATTGAATCTATTGAACTTCTAAGGGCAAAACTAGAAGAACTGGGGCATCTTGATATGGTGCTAAATTTTGGATTTCTATTGAATCTTAAAGATATATCACCTGAAGACTTTTCTGCTATCTAACTAACTGTTGAACTTTCTTCAATTTTTTGAGGAATAATTTTTGGTAAATTCCATTCTTCTATGAAAGAAATTTCATCATGTTTTAACTTCTTTGGGGTCATTATTGAGGATTGTTGAGTATTGGCTTCTATGAGGACGGTTTCTCTTAAGGGTGAAGTGTTCAAGGCTTTAATGTTAAGATTTGTTTTAAGAACTTTATATTGAATTCTAAATAGTACATCTACATGTCTTGTTTCATCTACCCATAATCCTTCTTTTGTTTTGATTATCGGGCTTAGAAAATCATTAATTTTTGGATCTTTCATACTTATTGTATAATTTGAAAAATAATTAAAATATACTGGACCATTACAGAGATTTCATTGAAGATAAGCTAATACTAAATTTTTGAAAGTTGTGGCTCTTGTATCTCTTTATACTAAAAGGACAGGGGCATCTATTCCTAATCTATGGAGAGGTTTTGTAGCTACTTGAATTAATCCTATATAGATGCAATTATATTGTTGTTTTTTATGATAATCTAACATTGGTTTTGAAAAAAGAGGTAACGACTCATAAGTTTTGTTAATACTTATATCATGTTCACATGTTGCCATCATCCAGTCATGAAAAAAGTCAAATGTTGATTTTTAATAGATTTCTCTAGTGGGTATCTTAGGTATTTTCCAATTTTGAAGATCTTGTTCTACTTTTAAGATTAATAATTCTTGACTATTAATTAAATCTTAGTTTTGATGACTATAGCTACTTTCTAAGATAGACTCTTGACCTCTAGGTATTAGTTCCTTATTCTTGGAGGATAGTTTTCTGAGTAAGTGTGCCATTATTACCTTAGAATTATCTTCAGTTACACTTAAGTTGTCACTAATTACTATTGATTTTGGCTTATTGATATCGAGTTTAGGTATCTGAAAATATGAGGATTACACCACTCTGGATTTACCCACTTCCATGGGACCACCTAACACGCCTCTTCCTAGGCTTCACAAACGGCTGACCAATGTGGCTAAGGGGTTTCGATAAAGTTGCCTAGCTAAACTGCACAAGTGTTATCTCTGAGGTATCAAAAAATAAAATCCTAGGAAATAAAGCTTCCACCAAAGTAACTATTGACTCTTCTATAGTAACTCTGACGCACCTAATCGGGCACCTATCACTCCCCTTGCAAGGCTCTAATACCAAGTGGGGTAAGCTATTCTAGGGAGCTCTGGATTGTTCTCTTAATTATTAAAAATAAAGTATTCATGTAGAAAAAAATAGTAAAAGATGCAAAAATATTGAATGTAAACATGCATGGTGATAGCACAGTAAAAATCATGATGTAAATAATAAATTGAAAACAGTAATTGAAGCAGACTGAGAAAGATGAAAGCTTACAAATTTTTATTAATACTTGAAATTTGATACAAGATTATTGAGAGAATTCTTGAGGGAAGGGAAAGGTTACAAAAGACATATTGGGAATATAAAGTTTTAGAGATACAAAGTTGGGTTGTGTGGCTATTACAAGTTTTGAAGTTGAAAGAAGGGCCATTTACAAGTCTTGAAGATAGAAATGAGGCCATGAGGCTATTACATGTATTGGAAGTGTGATATTTGGTTATGCTCATACATCTTGAAACTACACTTATTTATACTATTGGAAAGCTTCCAAACTTCAAACTTTATTGATTTGGCTTCATATTCGGTCTTATCCAAATTATTGATAAGGCTTGACTTTTCTACAAACTTTTAATAAAGTTGGTCCCACTTCTTGATAAGGCTTATCCTTTTACTGAATTATTGATAAGACTGATCCCAATTTTTTATAAGACTTATCCTTTTGTTGAATTATTGATAAGATAGGTCTCATTGTTGTCGGGGAATCTTGAAAATCTTGAATAGTATCTTGGCTCTTGATCAATCAAACTGATTAAGATTTATTCTATAACAATTATCTTCATTTTCTTGAGTATTGAAGGCTGATTGAATTTCATTCCCCTCCTCTTCATCACTATCTATTTGAGATAGGGTTTCAAGGAGTTTCTTCTTGAATTCTTGCTTTGATGAGGTTTCCACTATTTGAGCAGAGAACTTGCTATTTGAAGTTAAGAAATTGCTTAAACTTGGTGACACAGCTCCCATCTGAGGATTGATCTTGAAATATTTCAAAATTGTTGAAGAATCAACAAGTTCTATCTTGAATTTGTTCCACCATTTAACTTTGAATTCTTTTGCAAGACTAAGAGGACATGGATCTGAATATTCTTTGACATAAGTATAATCCCAACAAAGGATCCATGCTATTTTGAAATTGATACAAAATAGTAATAGTTTGTCTATTTCTTGATTTATTTTTTAGGAAAACAAATCAAAGTTTTCTTTAATTTTGACATCAAAATTTTTTGGAATTGGCCCATATATTTTAAACCATGTTGAAAACCAAGCAAAAAGATTTTTTGAACAAGTTAGAGAAAACTAAATAAACTAGGAGTGGGGATAATTGTTGTAAAACAAAATATTGTACCAACCTGCTTATAATCTTCATAATTATAGCTTTCAAGCTGAAAATATACTTAAAATTTTTTATGAGTGAAAGGAGAAGATAATTTCCAATCACTTGGACTAAGGACTTGGAAAATCTTAATTGTTGACAATGCTATTTTATTTGGATTAGTGGTGTCATATTTATGAGTTAATTCTATTAACTGTGTTTATATTAGAATTAGCTCATAAAACTCCTGAGTTTTTCCAAAATTATCTAGAATATAATTCCAATTTTGATGTAAAATTTTTTAAACAGTTTCTCTTGGTGATAAGGCCTTTTGGAAGTCCTCTATAACTGCTATTGGTATCTTGATGTCTTTGATAACATAATTGGTGTTTTGAGTATAGTCGAGTTTTGAAGGAGAAGAAGGAGAAATAAAAGAGGTAGTAGCTTCTAAATAATTTCTTGGAGGGGTTGGTATTGAACCAAGGGTAACAAATCTATTTTGAGTTGGAAGAATGATTAATCCCTTTGAAGGTTGAATTATTGAAGAACTGGTTATTGTTGATCTGGGAGATTTCATAGCATAATCTGCTATACTTCTTTTGGGAGAAGGAGTGGATGGTTGCATGATGCAAATGTATCGAAAATGCTTTATAAAACTTGATGCTTATGGTATTCAAATCGTATGCTTTATATAGAAAAATTTTGAAAAGATGTAATTGTTTTTAGAGAAATTTTTTTGAAAGGATATTGATGGTAGGACAAGATGTTAGAGAATATAGGCAAATTTCTTCATAGTTTTGTAAACAATCATTTTTTGAAATATCATTTTCTTCAAAATCAGAATCTTCTTGATCCAAATAGACCTTTTCTTCTTCTTGAGACTCGCCTTCTGACTCAGCTGACAAATTGATTAAAAGATTTTGTAATTGTAATTTTAATTCATCACTAATTTCTAAATTATTGATTTTTTGTTTCATTTTACAATTTTTACTAATATGACCTGGTCAACCACACTTATAACATAACGATGGTCTTTATTTTGAGGATTTTGTATTTTGACTTCTTTTGAACCTTTAAACTTTCTTCTTGATGACCTAGAATATACTTTTGCCTCTTTAAGTTTTTTTCTTTCTTTTTATTAAAGGGGCTTTCTGTATAGGTTCATAGCCATATTGTTAACAAAAGGTTCCTACTTCCTTTTTATTGATTTTATTTCCATTCTTGATTCTAAATTTTAATTTTAAACCAGTACAAAGACTTAATCCTTCTTGGTATATAACATTAATTAATTGATCATAAGTCAGTTCCATCCAAGGAATATTTCTATTAAATTCTTGACATAAAGTGTTTCTTACTTTTTCAACAAATTGGCTAGGAAGTCCCGCTATAAACTTTTCTTTCCAATAAGCTAGATTACAATCTGATCTTGTAAAGATTCTTGATAAAAATACATCCTTATACCATATAAAATCAGTTAATGTTGGACATTTGAGATTTAATAATGCTTCAAAGGCTCTTTCTTGAATTTGAGAAGGATTTCCTATAAAAAGTTTTGTTATTGCTTCTATTAATGTATTGACAACATCAGGTTTTTTAACTACTTGACCATTTACTACTTCTGATTTAACCATATTGAAGACTTGATTTCTATCATAGTCAGTAAGATAATAGTCCCACTAACCTTTTAATTGACCAAAAAAGCTTGCAATTATTAAATTGGCTGTTTCAGTTTCATTATTGCCTTAAATTTTATAAGTTGTTCCTGCCATAGTGATATTTTTTAGAGTGTTAATAATTTCATATTCACTTTTGTCATCTATATTCCATTCATGAACTCCTTGACCATCATATGAATTTTTCCAAAATTGATTTCTTTCTTCATATTGAATATCTGGAGGAGTGGGTCTTGAATAATAATTTCTTGTATAATAATTTTGATTTAAA
>JANHAO010017282.1:0-14036 GCA_026873985.1 Saraca asoca
TAATTATTTATTTATCAATATGTAATTTATATGGTATGATTATAAACATTAGGTATTAAAATCAAGGTATCATTTCTATTTTTTTAAAAAAAGGGACCTTCAATGACGATAAAATTTGTCACAGAAAATCACTTCGTACCTTCAGTGACGACTTACTGTCGTCACTAAAGAAGCCTTCAGTGACAACTTTTTGTCGTCACTAAATACAACCTTCAGTGATGACAAAAGTTGTCACAGAAAGTCACAGTAGCTTTAGTGATGACTTTTTGTCGTCACAGAATCACTTTTTAGCGATAACTTTCTGTTAGCCTTCAGTGATGACTTGTTGTCATCACTGTAGGTGATCTTTAGCGACAACAATTTATCATCACTGAAGGCAATCTTTAGTGATGACTTTTTGTCATCACTGAAGAAGCCCTTTAGTGACGACATTTTGTCGTCACAGAAGGCTCCTTTTAGTGACGACTTTTTGTCGTCACTGAAGGTCCCTTTAGTGACGACTTTTTTAGGCTTCTGTGACAACTCTTGTCGTCACTGAAAGCCAATTTTCTTGTAGTGAATTTTATGGTTTTAATAGGTAAAAAAAAAGTTCATGTGACAAAAATGTGCAAATTCAAGGTGTCTTTTAATGGAAAATTACTTTAGGTAAAATGAAGCAAATCATAAGTAGGTTAATTTCAACACTTCGAATCACGTATGAACAAAATAAGCTTAGATCATATCACAAGTGGATAAATTGTATTTTTCCTTTTATATAACATAATTGGAATTTGAGTTTTTTACATTCAAATAATAAGATATTTAACGAGATGATTTGCGTTCATGAGTTTCATACTATAACTTTCAGTTGAAAAATATATAATGACATAGTTAATTTTAACGAGTTTCTTGCTTTGACTAATGATGGACTCAAGCTAAGTTAAGTTGGTTTAGATCAAAACATTATTCAAAGTTTAGGATCAATTTTAAAATATTATTTTAAACTAATTATTATAGTACAATGAAGGTGCGTAAGTATTTTCACATTAGCTAGACCTAATTTTCACCTTTATCAAGGAAGATAGTCAATTTCAATTGAATTACAATAAATTATTAAATTGCTTTAACCGATATAAAACGTCCATTTTGCATGTGACTTGTGATTATTTATGCTTTTGAGTTTATTTACACTAATATATAGTAACAAGTTTAAAATATACTATTTTAAAATATTTTATGATGAAATATTGTATTGTTCAATTAAGTTTCATTAGATGCAATTAAGAAATTTCAAATTTACTTCTATCCACCAATTTGAATTATATGAGAAAATAAATCCATTTTTAACTAACTAAAACTTTTTACTGAAACCAGTGGATCAATTTCAAGTAATTGTAATTGATTATTTCAGATGGTTACTTTTTATCAAACCTTAATTGTGAATATGGCTCACAAGGTATTTAACAAGACAACAACATTGTACTTTCCTTCCATATTTAAAAAATGTGTGATTCTATGGTACCTACTTATCATAACTTTGTTTACTTGCTTTAATTATATGGTTTTAATGGCAAAGAAAGATTACCTGATAAAAATGTGTAAATTTTATTTATCTTTTAATGGAAAATTACTTTAGTTGAGCAAAGTGTTAATAGAGCAAATTATGGGTTAGTCAATTTTGACACTTTGAATCACTTGTGGGCAAGATAAACTCAAACCATATCGCAAGTGAATAAATTACATTTTTTCTTTTATTTAATAGCGTAATTGGATATCAAGTTTCTTTCGTTCAAATTACAAGATATTTAATAAGATGATGCGCGTTCATGAGTTTTATACTATAACTTTTAGTTGAAAGATATCTAATGACATAATTGAAGTTTAAAAGTTTCTTGTTGGGATTAAGGATGACCTCATGCTAAGATAAATTGATTTAGATCAAAATTTTAACTAAATCAAAAAGTTTAAGTTCATATTTAAAATACTATTTTAAACTAATTATTGTAGCACATTGAAAGGTGCTTAAGATTTTTTTTAAAATGTTAGACCCAATTTCCACCTTTATCAAGTGAGGTAATCAATTTTAATAGAATCGCGATAAATCATTAAATTGCATTTAAGTTTGTTTACACTAATGTAAAACAAACAAGTTTAAAATAAATTATTTTAGAATATTGTATTGTTCAATTAGGTTTCATTAGATGTAATTAAGAAATCTCACACTTAACTGGTAATCAAGTGATTGTAATTAATTAATCTGGATGGTTATTTTTTCTCAAATCCCAATCATGATTGTGGATCACAAGGTATTTAACAAGATAAATAACATTGTACTTTCCTTCCTCATTAAAGAAATGTGTGATTCATTAGTACTTACTCACTATAACTTTATTTCCTTGCTTTCATTTTATTGTTTAAATGGGTAATGAAAGATCATGTGACAAAAATGTGCAAATTTCATTTGTTTTTTAATGAAAAATTAATTTAGGTCAGCAAAGTACTAATGGAGTGAACCACGACTAAGTCTATTTCGACACTTTGATAGAAAAAATAAATTAGATTATATTATAAGTGGATAAATTATATTTTCCCTATATTTAATAATATAATTGGAATTCAAGTTTCTTACATTCAAATCACAAGATATTTAATGAGATGATTTACGTTCACGAGTTTTTTTATTGTAACTTTTAGTTGAAAGATATATAATGATATAGTTAATATTCATGAATTTCTTGTTTTGACTAAGATGGACTCGAGCAAAGTTAAGTTAGTTTATATCAAAATATTATCCAATTAAAAAGTTTAGGATCAAATTTAAAATACAATTTTAAACTAATTATTATAGTATAATGAAGGAGCATAAGCATTTTTTCACAAAATAGACCCAATTTTCACCCATATCAAGTGAGGTGGTCAATTTTAACTAAATCACAATAAACCAGTAAATTGTTTTAATCGATATAAATCATAAATTTTGCATGCAACTTGGTCAGATTATTTATGCTTTTGAGTTTGTTTACACTAATCTATAGCAAACAAGTTTAAAATATACTATTTTAGAATATTTTATAATGAAATATTGTATTGTTCAATTTAGTTTCATTAGATGCAATTTAGAAATCTAACACTTATTTCTAATTGGCAATTTGAATTATATGAGAAAACTCATCTTTTTTTGATTGACAAAAATTTTAATCGTAATCAGAGGATTAATTTCAAGTAATTGTAATTAGTTATTTTGAATGGCCATTTTTTTTAAACCCAAATTTTGTTTGTGGATTACAAGGTATTTGACAAGATAACTAACAATATACTTTCTTACCCCATTTAAATGTGTGATTTTATGATACTCACCCAACATATCTTTATTTGTTTACTTTAATTTTATGGTTTTAATAGGTAAAGAAAGCTCATGTGATAAAAATATGCAAATTTCATGTGTCTTTTAATGGAAAATTACTTGAAGTGAGTAAAGTGCTAATTGAGCAAATCAGGGGTAGGTTAATTTCAAGTATTTGAATCACAGGCAACTTTGGTCATATCACAAGTTCATAAATAATATTTTTTTTTCTTTTGTTTAATAACATAATTGGAATTCAAGTTTCTTACGTTCAAATATCAAGATATTTAATAAGACAATCCATGCTCACAAGTTTCTAATTATAACTTTTGGTTGAAAGATATCTAAGGACATAATTAATGTTTAATTTAGTTTTATTAGATGTAATTAAGAAATCTAACACTTATTTCTAATCAGGAATTTGAATTATATGAGAAAACTCATTCATTTTCAATTGATAAAAATTTTAATCGAAACCAAAGGATTAATTTCAAATAATTATAATTGGTTATTTTGAATAGCCATTTTTTCTCAAACCTAAATTGTGTTTGTGGATTACAAGGCATTTGACAAGACAACTAACAATTTACTTTCTTACCCTATTTAAGAAATATGTGATTTTATGATACTCGCTTAATATATCTTTGTTTGCTTGCTTTAATTTGATGGTTTTAATGGGTAAAGAAAGCTTATGTGATAAAAATATGCAAATTTCATGTGTATTTTAATAGAAAATTACTTTAGGTGAGTAAAGTGCTAATTGAGCAAGTCACAAGTAGGTCAATTTCGACACTTTGAATCACATCCGAAATAAATAAACTCGGACCATATCACAAGTAGATAAACTAGATTTTTTCCTATATTTAATAACATGATGGGAATTCGAATTTCTTTCATTCAAGTCATAAGACATTTAATAAGATGATCCACGTTCACGAATTTTTACTGTAACTTTCAATTGAAAGATATTTAATGACATAATTAATATTTATGAGTTTCTTATTGTGACTTAGGAAGGACTTATGCTAAGTAAAGTTTGTTTACATCAAAATACTATTCAAATAAAAAAGTTTAGGTTCATATTTGAAATAATTATTTACACTAATTCTTGTAGTACATTGACGGTGCATTAGTATTTTTCCATAGGCTAGACTCAATTTTTACCTTTATCGATTAATGTGGTCAATTCTACCTGAATTACAATAAATTAATAAATTGCTCTAACTGATATAAACTATCCATTTTGCAAGGGACTTGGTCTAATTATTTATGCTTTTGAATTTGTTTACACTAACCTATAGCAAACAAGTTTAAAATATACTATTTTAGAATATTTTACAATGAAATATTGTATTGTTCAATTAGGTTTCATTAGATGCAAATAAGAAATATCACACTTGTTAATAATGGATAATCTGAATTATATGAGAAGATTCATTCATCTTTAATTGATTGAAAATTTTAACCAAAACCAATGGATAAATTTCAAGTAATTATAATTTATTATTTTGGATAGTCATTTTTTGTCAAACACTAATTGTGATTGTGGATTATAAAGTATTTGACAAGACCACTAACATTATATTTTCCTTCCCTATTTAAAAATGTGTAATCCTATGATACTTACTATAATTTTGTTTGTTTGGTTTGATTTTATGATTTTAATGGGCAAAGAAATATCATGTGACAAAAATGTATAAATTTCATTTGCCTTTTAACGGAAAATTATTTTAAATGAGTAAAGTGCTAATAGAGCAAACCATAGGTGTGTCAATTTTGACACATTAAATTACATGTGAATAAAATAAACTCGAACCCATATCATAAATGGATAAACTGTATTTTTTTTCCTATATTTAATAACATGATTGGAATTCAATTTTCTTATGCTCAAATCGCAAGATATTTATAAGATGATCCATGTTCAGGAGTTTCTTATTGTCACTTTCAATTGAAAGATATCTGATAACATAAGTAATGTTCATGAGTTTCTTATTGTGACTAAGGATGGATTCGTGTTAAGTTAATTAAGTTGGTATAGATTAAAATATTATCCAAATCATAAATGTGAGTTCATATTTAAAATACTATTTTAAACTAATTATTGTAGTAGATTGAAGGTGCATAAGTATTTTTCTATAGACTAGACCCAATTTTCACCTTTATCAATTGAAGTAGTCATTTTCAACTGAATCACAATAAATCAATATATTGCTTTAATCGATATAAATTGTCCATTTTGCATGCGACTTGGTTAGATTATTTATGCTTTTGAGTTTGTTTACATTAATCTATAGCAAATAAGTTGAAAATATACTATTTTAAAAAATTTTATGATGAAATATTATATTGTTCAATTAGGTTTCATTTTATGCAATTAAGAAATCTCACACTTACTAATAATCAATAATTTGAATTGTATGAGAAAACTCATCTATCTTTAACATATTAAAAATTTTAACTAAAACCCGTGGATCAATTTCATGTAATTGTAATTGACTATTTTAGATGGTCATTTTTTGTCAAACCTTAATTGTGATTGTATATCAAAAGGTATTTAACAAGACTACTAACATTATACTTTCTTCTGTGATTTAAAAAATATGTGATTCTATAATACTTACATACCAAAATTTTGTTTCTTTCTTTGATTTTATGGTTTTAATAAGCAAAGAAAGATCATGTTACAAAAATTGCAAATTATATTTTATCTTTTAATGAAAAATTACTTTAGATAAGCAAAGTGCTAATGAAGCAAATCACATGTAGGTTAATTTTAATACTTTGAATCATGTGTAGACAATATAAACTTGGACCATAACACAAGTGGATAAACTATTATTTTCCCTATTTTTATAACATGATTGGAATTTGAGGTTCTTACATTCACGTCATAGGATATTTAATTAAATTATCCATTTTCACGAGTTTCTTTTTGTAACTTTCAGTTGAAAGATATCTGATAACATAAATAATATTTACGAGTTTTTTGATGTAACCAAGAATGGACTCGTGTTAAGTTAAGTTGATTTAGATCAAAATATTATTCAAATCAAAAGGTTTGGATTAATATTTAAAATGATATTTTAAAGTAATTATTATAATGCATTGATGGTGCATAAGTATTTTTCAATAGGCTAAACCCAAATTTCACCTTTGTCAATTAGAGTAGTCAATTTTACTTGAATTATAATAAATCAATAAATTACTTTAACTTATATAAATTGTTCATTTTGCATGAGACTTGGTCATATTATTTTTATTTACATTTTTAAGTTTGTTTACACTAATCTACAGTAAAAAAAGTTTAAAATATACTATTTTAGAATATTTTATGATGAAAAATTGTATTGTTCAATTAGGTTTCATTAGATGAAATTAAGAAATCTCACACTTACTTCTAACTAACAATTTGAATTATATGAGAAAACTCATTCATCACTGACTGACTAAAAATTTTAACTGAAACCAATGGATCCATTTTGAATAATTGTAATTGATTATTTTGGATGGTCATTTTTTGTCAAAGCCATGTTGTGACTATGGATCACAAGGTATTTAACGAGACCATTAATATTGTATTTTCCTTCCCGAATTAAAAAATGTGTGATTCTATGATACTTACTCACCGTAACTTGTTTGCTTGCTTTGATTTTATGGTTTTAATGGACAAAGAAAGATTATATTACAAAAATGTGTAAATCTTATTTGTCTTTTAATGGTAAATTACTTTAGGTGAGTTAAGTGCAAATGGAGCAAACCACAAGAGGGCCAATTTTGATACTTTGAATCACGTGTGAACAAAATAAACTTAGACCATATCAACAGTGGATAGAATTTTTTTTCCTATATTTAATAACATGATTAGAATTTGAGTTTCTTATATTTAAATTGCAAAATATTTTATAAGATGATCCACTTTCATGAGTTTCTTATTACAACTTCCAGTTGAAAAATATCTAATGACATAATTAATGTTTATGAGTTTTTTGTTGTGACTAGGGATTGACTCGTATTAAATTAAGTTAGATTAAATCAAAATATTATCCAAATCAAAAAGTATGGGTTAATATTTAAAATACTATTTTAAAATAATTATTGTAGTACATTGAAGGTGCTTAAGTATTTTTCCATAGGCTAGATTCAATTTTCACCTTTATCAATTGAGGTAGTCAATTTTAATTGAATTACAATAAATCAATAAATTATTTTAATCGATATAAATTATCCATTTTGCATGTAACTTGGCCCGATTATTTATACATTTGAGTATGTTTACACTAATATATAGGAAACAAGTTTAAAATATACTATTTTAGAATGTTTTATGATGAAATTTTATATTATTCAATTAGGTTTCATTAAATGCAATTAAGAAATCTCATGCTTGCTGATAACGAACAATTTAAATTGTATGAGAAAACTCATTCATCTCTAATTGATAAAATTTTTTAACCAAAATCAATAAATCAATTTCAAGTAATTATAATTGATTATTTTGGATGGTCATATTTTGTCAAACCCTAATATTGGCTGTGGATCACAAAGTATTTAACAAGACCACAATATTGTATTTTCCTTTCTCATTTAAAAAAATGTGTGATTCTATGGTACTTACATACCATAATTGTTTACTTTCTTTGATTTTATGGTTTTAATGGATAAAGAAAAATTATGTGATAAAAATGTACAAATTTTATTTGTCTTTAACGAAAAATTACCTTATATTAGTAAAATGCTAATAGAGGAAACCACATGTAGATCAATTTTGACACTTTGAAAAGTGGATAAACTATATTTTTTCTATATTAAAAAACATGATTAGAATTTGAGTTTTTTACGTATAAGTCATAGATACTTAATTAGATGATCAACTTTCACGAATTTCTTTTTGCAACTTTTAGTTAAAGACATAATTAAAGTATACATGCTTCTTTTTGGGACCATGGATGTACTCGTACCAAGTTAAGTTGGTTTTGATCAAAATATTATTCAAATAAAAAGGTTTGGGTTCATATCTAAAATAATATTTTAAACTAATCATTGTAGTACATTGACATTGCATAAGTATTTTTCTATAGGCTAGACCCAATTTTCACTTTTATCAATTGAGGTAGTCAATTTCAACTGAATTAGAATAAATCAATAAATTGTTTTAACCGATATAAATTGTCCATTTTGCATGCGGCTTGTTCCAATTATTTATGCTTTTGAGTTTGTTTACACTTGTTTATAGCAAAAAAGTTTAAATTATACTCTTTAAGAATATTTTACAATAAATACTGTGTTATTCAATTAGGTCTCATTAGATGCAATTAAAAAATCTCACTCTTACAACTAACTGCCAATTAGATTATATGAGAAATCTCATACATCTTTGACTTACTAAAAATTTTAACCGAAACCAGTGGATTAATTTTAAGTAATTGTAATTGATTATTTTGGATAGTCTTTTTTGTCAAAGTCTAATTGTGATTATGGATCACAAGATATTTAACAAGACTATTAACATTGTACTTTCCTTCCCTATTTATAAAATGTGTGATTCTATGGCACATATTCACCATAACTTTGTTTGCTTGTTTTGATTTTTTTTTTTTTTTGTTTTAATGAGCAAAGAAAGATCACATAGAAAAAAAATGCAAATTTCATTTATCTTTTAATAGAAAATTACTTTAGGTGAGGAAAGTACTAATGAAACAAACCATAGGTGAGTCATTTTTAACACTTTGAATCACGTGTAAACAAAATAAACTCAAATTATATCGTAAATGGATAAATTGTATTTTTTCCTATATTTAATAACATGATCGGAATTTGAGTTTCTTATATTCAAATCATAAGATATTTAATAAAATGATCCACGTTTATGAGTTTCTTATTGTAACTTTCAGTTGAAAGATATTTGATGACATAATTAATGTTCGTGATTTTCTTCTTGCAATTAAGGATGGACTTGTGCTAAGTTAAGTAGGTTTAGATCAAAATATTATTCAAATCAAAAAGTATGGGTTCATATTTAAAATGCTATTTTAAACTAATTATTATAGTATATTGAAAGTGCATAAGTATTTTTCTATAGGCTAGACCCAATTTTTACCACTATCAATTGAGATAGTCAATTTCATTTGAATCTCGATATATTACTAAATTGTTTTAACTGATATAAATTGTCTATTTTGCATGTAACTTGGTTAGATAATTTATGATTTTGAGTTTGTTTATACTAATTTAATTTGAAACAAGTTTAAAATTTACTATTTTTGAATATTTTATAATGATATATTATATTGCTCAATTAGGTTTCATTAGATGCAATTAAGAAATCCCACAATTACTACTAACCGACAATTTGAGTTATATGAGAAAATTCATCCATCTTTAATTGGCTAAAAATTTTAATCGAAACTAGTGGATCAATTTCACATGATTGTAATTAATTATTTTGGATAGTCATTTTTTGTCAAAACTTAATTATGATTGTGGATCACAAGGTATTTGACAATACCATTAATATTATACTTTCCTTTTCCATTTAAAAAATGTGTGATTTTATGGTACTTTCTCACCATAACTTTGTTTGATAGCTTTGATTTTTTGGTTTTAATGGACAAAGAAAAATTATGCAATGAAAATGTACAAATTTCATTTGTCTTTTCATGAAAAATTATATTAGGTGAGTAAAGAGTTAATGGAGCAAACCATGAGTGGGTTAATTTTGACATGTTGAATCATGTATGAACAAAATAAACTCGAACCAAATCACAAGCGAATAAATTGTACTTTTTTTCTATATTTAATAACATGATTAGAATTCAAGTTTCTTATGATCAAATTGCAAGATATTTAGTAAGATGATCCACATTCATAAGTTTCTTTAGTTGAAAGATATTTGATGACATAATCAATAGTCACGAGTTTCTTGTTGTGACTAAGGTTAGATTCGTGCTAAGTTAAGTTAGTTTAGATTAAAATATTATCTAAATAAAAAAGTATGGATTCATATTTAAAATAATATTTTAAACTAATTATTGTAGTACATTGAAGGTGCATAAGTATTTTTCCATAGGCTAGTCCCAATTTTTACCTTTATTAATTGAGATAGTTAATTTCAACTTAATCACAATAAATTAATAAATTATTTTAATTGATATAAATTGTCTATTTTGCATGCAACTTAGTTAGACTATTTATGATTTTGAGTTTGTTTACACTAATCTATAGCAAACAAGTTTAAAATATGCTATTTTTAGAATATTTTATGATGAAATATTATATAATTCAATTAGGTTTCATTTTTTCTAATTAATAGATCTCAGTATCTCACACTTACTATTGGTCAACAATTTGAATTATATTAAAAAACTTATCCATCTTTAACTGACTAAAAATTTTAACCAAAACTAGTGGATCAATTTTAAGTGATTATAATTGATTATTTTAGATGAGCAAAGTTTTAATTAAGCAAATGATATATGGATCAATTTTGACACTCTAAATCGCATGTGGACAAAATAAACTTGGATCATATCATAAGTTGGTAAACTATATTATTTCCTATATTTAATAACATGATTAAAATTTGAATTTTTTAGGTTTAAGTCGTAAGATATTTAATAAGATTATTCATGTTTATGAGTTTCTTATGTAACTTTTAGTTGAAAGATATCTAATGGCATAATTAATGTTCATGAGTTTTTTTGGTGTGATAATGGATGGACTCAAGCTAAGTTAAGTTGGTTTAGATCAAAATATTATTTAAATCAAAAAGTTTGGATTCATATTTGAAATATTATTTTAAATTAATTATTGTAGTACATTGAATGCTCATATGTTTTTTTTCCCCATAAGTTAGAACCAATTTTCACCTTTATCAAGTGTGTTAGTCAATTTCAACTTAATCGTAATAAATCATTAAATTGCTTTGACCAATATAAATTGTCCATTTTACACGTGACTTGGTCAGATTATCTATGCTTTTGAATTTGTTTACACTAATCTATAGCAGGCAAGTTTAAAATATATTATTTTACAATATGTCATGATGAAATATTGTATTATTCAATTTGGTTTCATTTGATTCAATTAATAAATCTCACACTTACTTCTAACTAGTAATTTAAATTATATGGAAAAACTTAACCATCTTTAACTGGTTAAAAATTTTAACCGAAACTAATGGACCAATTTCAAATAATTGTAATTGGTTGTTTTGGATGGTCATTTTTTGTCAAACTCAAATTATGATTGTGGATCACAAAGTATTTGAGAAGGCAAATAATCTTGTACTTTTCTTCCCCCTTTAAGAAATGTGTGATTCTATAATACTTGAAATAAAATTAAAGTATCATATAATGTGGCAAAATTTTGTTGCATATTACTTTAAAAAATTAATCTTAATCATTCATATGTTTTTATATACAACTTATTTAGCAAATAATTTAATCATATTTTTAAAATCTTTATTGTGAAAGTAAAACCTATTAAAATTCTAAAATAAACTCAAGGAACTTCCCAATTGGGTGCAGTTCAAGCACTTTCCCTTCCATCAAAGAGAAATACAGATTGAAACGAGTTCTTGTACTTTTATTTTTGAACAGCATTTTAAGTTTAATTTTGTTTGTAAATATAAAATCTCATTTAAGATATTTTATCCAATCAAAAATTTCATATTGAACTCTTATTTAGTTCAAACACATAGGATTGAAATTATGTTATGGAGGGCTGCAAGAGTCTATAAGCTTTTTCATATATAGTTGATGTATAGTGGGATCTCTTTTTTGATTAAATTTGGGATAAGGGCTGAATCATCGGATGAATTTTATGTAAACATAGTTGTAAATTGACAAATGATTATTTTTAAGGATTTGAGAAACAAAGCTCTTAAGAAGTCTAATGCCATCTTAGGCATTTACCTCTTATTTTTAATGTCAATAGAGAACTTTTTTTTTTTTTTACTAAGGCTTTGTTTTGTGATAATGGTCAAACTCAAGTTCTTGTTATTGAATTTGACACTATTAATGTTAATGCTTGTGCCTTATAATTCGCACACTGTGACGTAGGTGAAGAGGTTGAATGTAGAGGTAGAACCAAGACTTGAGGTTTGTGAAGCACTAAAATAAAATATTATCAAATTAAAAGTTAAATTATTTTATAATAATTAATATATATTCTTGAATTATAATATTGAATCATTTTTTTAAAAAAATTACATTGTATAAAGTTTGGAAAGAATAAACCTTACACAATTAATTAATTTTATTTGATTCAGTTAGTTTTGAATGAATTTAATATTTTTTCAATGATTATAAAAAAAAGACTAAATTCAATTAAAAAAAAAGTAAAGTCATATACCTAGTGGCTAATATTTTATTTTAATATGACATGTTTCAATATTCTAGTGGGGGTAAATTTTGAAAATCAGTGGGTATTCTAAATGACACATATACTAGTATGCAAGATTTTAAAAAAATCAATAAAGGTATACGCCTACGCTGGATTATATGTAGTTTTGCCACTGATTGAATGGAAGTTCAGGAGGAACCATACATATTGATAGCACTGTCAAACGAACGGATTAGACCAGTTTAAGTCTATATAAACACCGATCTGTGTGGATTGATCCCTTTAGGCTCGTGATTAAAATGAGCCAAGATTTGAGTGGCCCTATTCAATCTACACTTGGATTTGATCAATCTACGAATTGATCTATTTATTTTATTTTATTTTTTTTGGTTGGTTGGGAGTAATTAGAAAGAGATAACTAAAAAAAAGAATTAGTACTTTCAAACACTTCAGCAACAAACTTCATAGTAAGGATGAAAAACTACGGTGAACCGTATTAAGAGAAACTTATCAATATGTATATCAGTTAGAAAAGAGAAACTTATCAATTTTAATTTTTACAATCTCATTGTCTTCGAATTAGTCTTTCTTCTCCTTAGGAGGAACATAAAGCCTTGGAGGTCCTTTAGCTTTCTTCTTGTCTTGTGGCCTTGCCTAATAAGCATTAAAAAAAAAAACTAATATTAGATTTGGAAAAACAAATTATCAAATATAAAATAAAAAAATAAGGAAAAGAAGAGCGAGGGTTAAGGAAATTAATACTATAAAAAAAGAAAATGGAAATAAAACTTCCATTTCCAAAATGAATGATTCAAAAACATTAAATCAACAAAACCTAGTATTTTAATTGGAAAATACAAAGCCATAACTTCCAGTATCAATAAAACCTCAATTGAAGTGTTTACCTTTCGTAGTTTGTTTGTCGCCTCTACCATAGAGAGTAAGGGCCCATTTGGTTAGAGTTTTTAACAGTAGGGTAACAGAATCAAGCATTCTCTTTTCGTTAGTTATTGTTTGGTTCATATATCACTTTATTTGTTTCCCTTATTTTTCCTTAACCTATTCCATCAATTCTATTCCCGTTTTCTCAGTAAGGATTTGGAATCCCTTTCCTTCGTAATAAATACATTTGTGTAGAATGCAAAATACATTTGTGCATTTATGCAGAATGTAGAATTTTCATACAGAATGCCGAATGCATTTGTGCACTTATGTAGGATGCATTTGTGCAGAATGCAGAATGCAAAATGCATTTGTACACTTATGTAGAATGCATTTGTGCAAAATATATTTAAATTTTATCATAGTTTTTAATATTTTATTCAAAATTTTAGTTATTAATATAATAAATAGTATTATTTTATTTTCT